>CAUYQV010131876.1:0-10510 GCA_963574575.1 Galagoides demidoff
GCCTGTGGTCCCAGCTACTTGGGAGGCGGAGGCAGGAGACTCGCTTGAGCCCAGGAGTTGGAGGTTGCTATGAGCTGTGATGCCATGGCACTCTACCCAGGGGGATAGCTTGAGGCTCCGTCTCAAAAAAAAAAAAAAATAGGGCAATGGGAAAGTAAAAATCTGGGGGCAAAAGATGATCACAGATTTTTGCTCCCCAATTCAACAGGAGGACATTGCTCCTAGGTAGACTTGTACAAAGGCAACAGTAAAGATGGGAACTGATGCTGGGCATTACCGTTTGCCAAGCATTGGTTTAAAGTAGTGTTCACAGATCATCCCATTTAATTCTCCCAACAACCCTCTGTGCTTGGTACTATTAGAATCCTCATTTTAAAGATGCAGAGGCCAAGACATAAGAGATGGGAGCCACTACCATAAAGCTCTACTGCTTCAGAGCATAGCAGATGAGCACAACATTTACATGCAGTCAGAAAGAGAAAAACGGAAGGATCTAATGACCGTGAGGGTAGTCCCAGGCGCTGAGATGTTCTCTCAGCTGCTCTCTGTCCCTCTTCATAGTGTTCTCTTCCTTCTCCTCAGCAGGTTCTGCAGGGAGCTGCTGAGACTCAGCCAGGATCGACCGAAAGATTTCCCTGAGAAACCCAAACACGTTGCCCGTGGTGATCACTCCAGAATCCCAGGCCAAGGAGGCCTGGTCTGTGTTCAGGACTGCACGACTTCACTTCCAGGAAGAGCTCACATGAGCCAGGCACACAGGACCTCTGTGAAAAGACAACGCAGGTAGGCAAGGATCAGACAAGGGGGGAAATGTATTCATGTAATTAGTTCTGGATTCCAAAGAGCCAGGTCTTAGAGGGCAACAAACATTTGAAGAGATTGACTCATAAAGCTCTAGGCTGGTAATGACAACTTGGCTAGATGTTCCCTACTGTGGTCATCACATTTCCATCCTTACACTGAACATCCTCTTGGGGAAGGAGTGGGAAGTAAGCACAGGACTTTATTTTGCAACACAGTACTGGGCACATCTCAGTAACACCCAGCACAAAGCAGAAGCCCTCAGCCTCCAATACCCATAGAGGGAGCTTCTTAGCTCCCAGATGGGAGCCTGTAGCCCTGGCAGGACAGACCCAAGGGCTGGCCTGTGTTGCTGCTGGATGTCTACAGCAGTCTTGGGCCTAAAATAAGCCTCGGCACTAGGCAGGCTGTAGCACCCACAGACACTGGGCATACCCCAGTACTGTGATTATCTCAGTGACAGTGGGCTTTGGATCTGACTCAATACTGTGTCAACCTTGGTGGTCAGGGCATTGCCTGTGTCACCCCTAGGGTCCTGGATAAACCTCAGCAGCAGGCCAGCCATAGCAGCCATGAGTTTTAGGCACTTTCCAGTGCTGTGCTGGTCTCAGCAGCCATGTGCTTTAGTCATGACCCAGTGCTATGTCAGCCTTAGCAGACAAAGGATTCCATTCACAGTGCTCTTGGGCTTAGGGTGCCCTCTAGAACTGCAACAGATGAAGCAGTCACAGATTTAGAGTTCTCACCAGTCAGCCTCTCCTTTATCTCTGGATAGGCTTACTGATGAAAGATGTTTCCAAACAAAGCCAGACTGTGAAGACTAGACTGCCCGGGCACTGCTCATGCCTGTAATCCTAGCACTCTGGGAGGGTGAGGCAGGTGGATTGCTTGAGCTCAGGAGTTTGAGACCAGCCTGAGCAACAGCAAGACCCCATCTCTACTAAAAATAGAAAAAAACAATAAATGAGGCAAGAGGATGGCTTGAGCCCAAGAGCTTGAGGTTGCTGTGAGCTACGATGCCATAACACGCCACTTAGGACACCAGAGTGAGACTCTGTCTCAAAAAAAAAAAAAAAAAGGACTAGATTAAGATTGAGATCAATCAAAAAACAGACATAGGGGCTCGGCGCCTGTGGCTTAATCGGCTAAGGCACCAGCCACGTACACCTAAGGTGGCGGGTTCGAATCCCCAGCCCCGGCCTGCCAAAACAACAATGATGGCTGCAACCAAAAAATGGCCGGGCGTTGTGGCGGGTGCCTGTGGTCCCAGCTACTTGGGAGGCTGAGACAGGAGACTCGCTTGAGCCCAGGAGTTGGAGGTTGCTGTGAGCTGTGATGCCATGGCACTCTACCCAGGGGGATAGCTTGAGGTTCCGTCTAAAAAAAAACAAAAACAAAAACAAAAAACCAGACATAGGATTGAGATCAATAAAAAAAAAAAATGACATCACCAAAGTGCCAGTGATTAACCTTAAAGATATGGGAGATGAAAAAACTGCCAGACAATAAATTTAAAATAGCTGTTTTAATGGAGCTTCATAAAATTCAAGGAAACATAAAGAGAAAATTCAGAAATTTATCAAAAGAATTTAACAAGAAACCTAAAAAAATTTTAAAAATAAAAAAATTCTGGAACTTAAAAAATAATGAAATAAATGCAAAATGAAACATACACCATCAACAGCAGAATTGATCAAACAGGGGAAAGAATCTGTGAACTCAAAGATGGATTAGTTGAAAATATAAACTCAGAGGAGAAAAAAAAGAAAAAAAGCTGTGAGATTTACAGCATAATATCTGAAAGCAAAAGTATACATCATTGGTGTTCAAGAGGCAATAGAAAAATAAAAAGGGGACAGAGCATATCTAAAGAAATTATGATAACAGTAAGATTTCAAAACCTGGGGGGAAATACAAATATCCAGGACCGGTTCAAACCCAGACCCGGCCAAAAACTGCCAAAAAAAAAAAAGAATAACCCTTTACAAAAGTTCAGGAAACTACAAGAAAATATGGATACAAAATTAAATTAAATTTGGAAAATAATTTGTGAACAAAACTAAAAGTTTAACAGAGAAATAAAAAATAATTTAAAAAGAGAAATTCTAGAGATAAAAAATACAATAACTGAACTGGCTCCTGGTCAAAAGGTACAAAGCTTCAGCTAGACAGGAGAACTACATTTTGAAATCTTTTGCACAGCAAGGTGATTATAGTAAATAATAATGTATTGTGTATTTCAAGAGAGTAAATTTCAAATGTAAAAGAAAAAGTCAAATGAGATGATGAGTATGTTTTTTAGCTTGATTTAATTACCCATGTTGTAGTGTTAAAATAGATTAAATTTAGCCTAAAGTGTGCCTCCATCTGTAGCACAATATAACCTAATACAATCTAACTTTAGAGTATATTCTTTTTCTTTTGAGACAGAGTCTCAAGCTGTCACCCTGATGTGGATGGCATCACAGCTCATAGCAACCTCAAACTCCTGGGCTTAAGCGATTCTCTTGCCTCAGCCTTCCAAGTAGCTGGGACTACAGGCACCCTGCACAACACCTGGCTACTTTGTTGTTGTTCTTGTTGCAGTTGTCATTGTTGTTTTAGCTGGCTAGGGCTGGGTTTGAATCCACCAGCCTTGGTGTATGTGGCTGGTGTCCTACTTACTCAGCTACAGGCACCGCCTAGACTTCTTGTAACAAATAGGCAAATCTTGGCCAGTCATGGCAGCTGAGCTTTCAGCCAATCACTGGCTGATAACTGCTCAAACATGTTCAAATAAGGAAAATGTAGAACTGTAACCAATCAGCCTATTTCCCTATGTCCCTTACCTTTTTTGGAATATATAAATACTCCATATGTAAAGCAAAGCCCTCTGAACCACTAGGTAGTTCTAAATGCTACCTAGTTTACAAATCTTTTTTCTGTCTGCTGGTATACATATATCATGCTGTACTCCATAAATGGAATACTATAATAATTTGTCTATTAAATATAAATTTTTTTTTTAAACTTGGTGATTTTTAAGGGAATTTTTTGGTTGTTGTCAACTATCTAAACAAAAAAAAGTCCGTTTAAATTCAACAGCTGTAGCACCATTTATAATGCCCCCCCAAAGGAAATGTAATAATAGGGTAAAATGAATTTTGTCACATTTATAAGATGGGATACTATGGTGGCATTAAAATCATCTGAGACTGTTTAAAAAAGATAGAGAAAATTACAATGATGTTTTACAGAATAAAAAAGAAATTATAAAGAAATAATATTGCATGAACACCACTTTATAAAATGTAATTACTTGCAATACAGAGATGGGGGAACTGGGGGAAATATACTAACATTGCCATTAATGAGTAACTCTCAGTGGGATTATAAATCATTTTTACTTTCTTCTTGCTATTTCTCTTAATTTCCAAATTGCCTACAACTGATTAATACATAATTTTAAACTATGCAATAATTCACTTAGGGGATAGATTTAGTATCTTTGGTTTTGTTTTCTATTCTTTGAGACAGGATCTTACTGTCACCCAGACTAGAAAGCAGTGACACTGTCATAGCTCACTGCACCCTCAGATTCCTGGGCTCAAATTCCTGCCTCAGCCTTCAGAGTAGCTGGGATGACAAGCAAGCACCATCATAACCAGTTAATTTAAAAAAAAATCGTCTTTCTACCTTGCTGAGATGGTCTCCAATATCTGAGCTAAACTGATCCTTACCCCTTAGCTTTCCAAAGTGCTTAGATTACAAGTGTGAGCCATTCCGCCCAGCCTAAGGAACCTCTTGTTGGCAATAGTGTTCCTATTCCAAGATCAAAAAAGCTAATTGAAATAAAAAAGAAGTGTTAGCATTTTTTCTTAACTCTTTTACAAAATGTGAAGGAAAGTAAAATGTCTGAAGGTGGGAAACTAGAGTGGAATATATTATTAAATTCATGTTAAAAGGCTCAGATAACAAGCAACCTCTTTTCCCTAGTAAATATTTATTGTTAATAGTTATAAATAGATGTTCCTCTTATGACACTCAGTCTAGGGAAGTTAAACTGAAAGAGAAATGATGACAGCAGACAATGAACTCCACCATCAAGGCCGGACTAGGTTACTCATGCCTGTAATCCAGCACTTGGGGAGGTGCAGGTAGGAGGATTGCTTGACAAGGTTAGGAGTTGGAGACCAGTCTAGGCAACATAACAAGATCTTGGCTTTACAAAAAATAGAAAAATGAGCTGGGCGGAGGTGGTGCATGCCTACAGTCCCAGCTATTTGGGAGGCTGAGGCAGGAGGATTGCTTGAGCCCAGGAGTTCGAGGTTGCAGTGAGCTATGGTCATACCAATGAATTTTACCCTGGGCAAAAGAGCGAGACCCTTTATCACATCACCCCCAATCTATTGTCAAGAAAGAGGATTTAGGGATCATCATCGAGGAAAAGCTGATGAAACAGAGTAGAAAGATACCAGCCTGCATTTTCCAATGACATTCCCCATCCTCTGCCAAGGCCTCTGATTTACTTCAGTAAAATGCAGCAGCAAAACTCAATGGAGTAGATCATTTGGGCAGCTTGGCAGGCCAGGTCCGAAAAGGGCAACCAAAACCCTCCAAAAATGCCAGAATCTGTGAAGGCTGATGGCAGAGGGGAGATAGGTAGGTGGAGCAACAAAGAAAAGGAAAGTGAAGCTTAGCTGGTTCAAGAGAATGCAGAAAGGGAGGGGGCAGAGAGGTAGGTCAGCTGCAGTAAGCAGGGGCTTCAGGCATCCACCAGAGAAAAGAGCACGCATGTATTCCATGGAAGTTGAAAGTCCAAACTCAACCCCGACTCAAAAATTAGCCCCATTGTACTAAAGTAATGTAGCTCTTGCTCTTTCTGAAATGTTTATCTTTAAAATGAGAGGGAGATGTGAGGATGGAAGTGGCAGATGAAGGCCCATCACCACGCAGCCACAGAATCAGTCAGGGTTCCCCCTCAGGGAAACAGCAGAAGAGCTAAGGGTAGGGCATAGAAGAACTAGGATGGGCCAGGTCCCTCCCCAGTGCTTCACTCACAACCAGACTCACCACAAGAACTCCACCAACTCCGAATGCCTTAAGAGGAACAAAATTAATACGCCAGTAACATGATTCAAGCAGCCTCATTGTCTTCCATACCCAACAACAACACAATGATTTTCTCACATTCTTTTGCATTTCTTGAGTAATGGTAACATGCCGGATACAGATGAGAAGACTTCGGATGAAACTCCAAATAATAGGGAACCTTGAAGTTCCTGTCTCCAAAAGAAACTGCCCAAAAGGAAGAATTGGGATTTTTCTTCTTTGAGGCTAACTTTACCTTAAACGTTTGTTTTCCTTTTCCTAAGCCCATTCTTGCGTAACATTGCCAAGGCTGCACAACAACACGTTTTTGAAGAGTAAAAAAGAAAAATACAGGCTTGGTGCCTGTTGCACAGTGGTTACGGCGCCAGCCACATACACCAAGGCTGGTAGGTTCGAACCTGACCCGGGTAAGCTAAACAACAATGACAACTGCAACAACAACTAAAAGGCCAGGTGTTGTAGCAGGCGCCTGTAGTCCCAGCTACTTGGGAGGCTGAGACAAGAGAATCACTTAAGCCCATGAGTTTGAGGTTGCTGTAAGCTGTGATGCCACTGCACTCTACCAAGGGTGACATAGTGAGATTTTGTCTCCAAACAAAAAAAAAATATTCAAAACCCTAAAAGAGCCTTTTTACAAAAATTCTTTGATAAATCAGGGTGGAGCTGTAACCTCCCCATCTTCTTCTCCCCAGATGTGGTCCACGAGTACTTTAGATAACCTATCTTCACTCTCCATCTCACTCTGCAAAATGTAACACCAGAAAGAAAACTTCCTAGGAAATGTTTTACATTTTGAAAAATATTTGCCTTGTTTTCTGGAACTTCTTTAAAGTACTACTCCCTCCATGTTGTTACATACAACATTAGAGTAGAGTCTTTAATTTTCAAACACTTTGAACCCAGATTTTTAGCGGTCTTCAAATGGGAGTTTTATGTTTAAAGTTTTCGATTTAACTTTCTTCCAGGAAAAAGAAGAGGGAAAGAGAAGAGGAGTTAAGACTAAAATACTCTGATTTGCAGAGTTAGAAAAACGTCCTCGGTATGGATGTCCACAAACCCAGCCATTCCACGTCTAGGATTTTCCACGAATATTTATATATTTGCACCAACATGTACATAAAGTGATATTCATTGTGGCATCATCTATACCAGTAAAAACTGGAAACAAACTAAATGTCCATGCATTGTCTCAATAAATAATGTACTTCCCATATTACGTATCAGCTTAAAATTATGCCACTGACATAGCTATATATCCTACCAGGAAAAGATGTCCATAATATATTGTGAAACAGAAAGAGCAAGTTATAAAGCAACAATTTTAAAGACTTGTGCACAGAACAATTTCCGATAAGGTATAAACAAAAATGATACTGAGTTGAGGATTGAGAGACACATTTGCCTGCATTCCGTAATTTTTTTTACAAGCTGGCAGTACTTCTATAATTTCTTTTTAAAAATTAAACACAAAGTCATGCAAAAAGTCCAAATAAATATATCAGCTTGGAAAAAATGGTATTGGCCCCATATATGCCTGTAATCAATACAGATCATTACCATTACTTGCAGAACCCTGATACATTAGTCAATCATCCAGTTGGCTTATGAGCAGAGTTCCACTGGATGTCTTTCCTAGGATAAAAACTTCCAAAATTAGCACCAAACTTGCCTCGAGAGCCACGCAGGCGTCAAACCTCCGCTGCTGTGGATGCCCGTCCGCGATGAGCTCTCGAGAAGGACGCCGCAGGGAGACCCGGCCGCCCACAGTCGCTGGAGCAGACCTAGGAGGCGCCGCAGTCCCCCGCCACGTCCGCCTGTCATCTGGCTTAGCGTGGGCTGCCAGCTCCGCTCCCCGCCTGGAACCGCCCGCTGGGCTTTCGTTTCTCACTGAATGGAAAGTGAAACTCAGAGGGGCGGGCGCCCGCCAAGCCGAGCTCCAGCGCCAGGAGGAGCGGTGCGACTTCTCCCGCGCCCACAGGTGAGCCCGGGAGACCCGTCCCATGTCGGCCCGCGCGTGTATTTTTAGCATTTAAGGATGCGTCTTGTATATTCAGTATATGCCATTTGTCGTAGATTCTTAGAATCGCGAGTCTTTTTCTTTGACTTTTTCAGATCTCTGCAATTAGGATGCGTCTTATAGTCCTTTACTGTTTCGTGGTATACATGGCAACATTTTTTTTTCTCTAACGCTATGATATAATTTCTTAAGTTGTGTATCTTAGCATCAGAGGCTTTTAGACTTGATGAAATATGGCACATAGGTGTCGAGTCATTATTCTGTTCCCCTTCTCCAGCAGGAGCCAGCAAAATCCACGGAGTGAGTGGCAGAGAAGAAAGGAAAAGAAGCTTGAAGACCTGACTACTATGCCTGACATTTGCTGGGTTCCCTGGGTCCCTGATGGGGCTTTAAACCTAATTTAAATCTATACAACAGTCCCTTGAAGTAGGTCTTGTGTGTGTGTGTGTGTGTAGCTGGGACTTAGAGGCATGTGCCATCATGGCGGGCTAATTTGTCTATTTTTAGTAGGGATGGGGTTTTGCTTTTGCTTGGGCTGGTCTGGAACTCCTGAGCTCAAGCCATCCTCCTACTTTGGCCTCCCAGAGTGTTAGGATTACTGGCATGAGCCACCATGCGTATTTGTAATTTTTAAATTTCCAAGAGGTTAAATGACCTGCCCAAGGTCACAAGATTATAAGTGGTGCAGCCAAGATTTTCTAAAGCAGATCTGAGTGCAGAACCTTTAGTCTTTTTTTTTTTTTTTTTTTGAGACAGAGCCTCAAGCTGTCACCCTGGGTAGAGTGCTGTGGTATCACAGCTCACAGCAACCTCCAACTCCTGGGCTCAAGCGAGTCTCCTGCCTCTGCCTCCCAAGTAGCTGGGATTACAGGTGCCCGCCACAATGCCTGGCTATTTTTCAGTTGCTGCCATCATTATTGTTTAGTGGCTGGATCTGAACCCGCCAGCTCAGGTGTATGTGGCTGGTGCCTTAGCCGCTTGAGCCACAGGCACGGAGCCAGAACCTTTAGTCTTAACTGCCACTGCCACCATCTCTGACATGAATTTCACCCATTCATATAAAATAAGAAATCAATGTAATCAGCAGCTCACCCATTGTCATGTGGATACGGACATCCCTCACCTTAAGATGAGATGTGGCAATGAACTCATCACAAAGCCAAAAAATCATAAGTGTAACCACGGTAAGGATCTACAACATGCACACATGAAATGCTTGTTACCTCTTTAGGTTTGTATTTTGTGTATTTAGACTTATAGGGTATGGAAGCAGAGGGTTCTCTGCCAGAGGCCTCAAATTGCAGCTGCAGAATTTGTGCAGAAAAGCAGAGTGAAATCTCCACAAAAGTCCTCCTCCTTTGTGAAAGCCATCCACCTAGCACTGAACCAATGTGAGACCCGGAGGCTCCAAGACCCCATAGCTCCCAGTAGAGTCCACAGTGAGGTACAAAACACCATGGGGCGAAGGTAAGTAAATGCGTACATGATATGTATGAATGTGCGTTAGAAGCAGGGAACACAAACTCATATGCACATGCTATACACACATGTCCATAGTAGGCTAAAACTACCCTTTCTTTGCATATTCTCTCTGGAACATCGGCTGAGTGTGTACAGCATGGCTTTTCCACAGGTACACAAGGGTAAGCACAGAGTAGGTCCTCATTATGTTTGCTGGCTTCACGTATCTGTTAAGCCTTGTTGAGAAACTCCTCAAAGCTCTCTGCAGTGAGGGGAAGGAGGAGAGGACGCAGAATTTGATTGTTTGCCAAATATTTCAAATCAGTAGAAGTCTAGGAAGTGAGATATATTTGCTTCCAGTGATTATTAGAAGACAGCTGTTTATAGGCAATTCATTTATTCTATTGCAGTCTTGGTAGTTCAGTGGAGCAAAGTAACTAGCCTTGCTGCCCCAGCGCAGAATGGAGGCTGGACTACACAATGTGAGGAATCCACTACAGTTATGGTGGGGGCTCTTCCTCTCCCTCCTCCCTTTCTTTACCTTAGCTTCCTGAGCTATTCAGTGCTAAAGTTAGTAGGTATGTAGGGCAAATGGTAGTGTAGTGTCTACGTAGCAGAGCTCCACTGTGGCCCAAGCAGGGTGTTAGACCTGAAGCAGGGTGAGCAGGGCTGCCCAGCATGGATGTCAGGACCTAAATGGGTTCAAGTGCAGCCTGGCCCAGGTTATTTGAGGGTGGCTTTTATGTGGCTGTGTGGCATAGTGTGTGGTGCTGGAACACAGGCAGGGTCAGGAAGGTGCCCACATAGGGGAGGATGTTGGTAGAGATGAAAAATGGGTTACATATAGGGCGATGATCAAGTAAGGGAATATACAAAGAATAACTAGAACCAAGTTTGACACTGTCAGAGAAGGGAGTTGCAGGAAAGAGGAAACGAACCCTGTAGTATTGAACTGGAATTGTGAATATGGACCCATGATCTTCAGTGCATATTTACAGAGAGATAAAGAAGTTCATGTAGGGGGTGGCACCTGTGGCTCAGTGAATATGGCGCGGGCCCCATATACTGAAGGTGACGGGTTCAAACCTGGCCCTCAGCCAAACTGCTACAAAAACATAGCCGGTGTTGTGGCTGGTGCCT
>CAUYQV010131878.1:0-23266 GCA_963574575.1 Galagoides demidoff
GGGCGCCTGTGGTCCCAGCTACTTGGGAGGCGGAGGCAGGAGACTCGCTTGAGCCCAGGAGTTGGAGGTTGCTATGAGCTATGATGCCATGGCACTCTGCCTAGGGGGATAGCTTGAGGCTCCGTCTCAAAAAAAAAAAAATCACTAGATTTTAATATACCAGGTTCTGCATTGTGGGTTTTTTTTTTAAAATCAAAACTAAGTAAAGAAAACAGCCATACCTTTAATTAAGTGGTAACATCCTTTTAAAAGATTGGTCTTCAATTTTTTTTTTCCATTTAATAGGTTTATCACCAGATCTTCAGTCTATGGAGCAGATTCGGCGAATTATGCGACCAACTGATGTACCAGATCAAGGTCTTCTTTGTGATCTTTTGTGGTCTGACCCCGATAAAGATGTCTTAGGCTGGGGTGAAAATGACAGAGGAGTGTCCTTCACATTTGGTGCAGAAGTGGTTGCAAAATTTCTCCATAAGCATGATTTGGATCTTATTTGTAGAGCCCATCAGGTATTGATTTTGAATTTTACATGTACACTTAAGAGCATGTGTGTGAACACAGATTCTCCTTGTTGATTTTGGTGGGTAGGTATTGCTTATTTATACAAAGTGTCTTTGGAAACAACAGAATAGCAGGCTCAGCAGGAAATTGAAGAGTGGTTTTACTCATCTAAACTTCGCACCTACTTACCCTGAAAAAAATTTTCTCTCAAAGGTGGTTGAAGATGGATATGAATTTTTTGCAAAGAGACAGTTGGTCACTCTGTTTTCTGCACCCAATTATTGTGGAGAGTTTGACAATGCAGGTGCCATGATGAGTGTGGACGAAACACTAATGTGTTCTTTTCAGGTAGAGCATGATTTTAACAATTCTTTCCTTTTTATTGTATTTAGACTTTGCTGGTTAGAAAAATGAATTGCTATTTTATATTTATTGTTTACATTGAGTAGGTCAAATTTTTAGGTTCCCTTAACCAGTGTTTGTTGTAGTAGAATAATGTGTGGATCCCTTTTAAGGGAATAAAATTATCGCAGGACCTTTCTTCCAATGTTGAATTTAACTGTTTTTGCATTACTTAAATAGGTAAAAATAAAATACAAATCTAAAACCATAATTTGGGCTAAAATTAAATCACCACTTGGGTGGGAAAGTAGTACTAAATGCCACATACCAGGTGTGCTATATGATTACTTAGTTCTGTCCTCTTTTCTCTAGTCTAATTTCCACAAAACCTTTGTTGAGGTACCATGACATCATTTGGTCATCAGTCAGCACAAAAGCGTCATTTACGCATAGAGTCTGCCTCAGTCTTTTTATCATTTGCTTATTATGATAAACTTGTGGGACTTCAAGCCAGCCCAGTTATGAACATAAATGCATCTACTGAAATCATGTGGCAATGAATTAAAACAATTTTTTTGGCTGGGCAGTGACCCATGCCTATAATCCTAGCACTCTGAGACCCTGAGGCAGAGGAGTGTCCTTCACTTTCAGTGCAGAAGTGGTTGCAAAATTTCTCGATAAGCATGATTTGGTTCTTATTTGTAGAGCCCATCAGGTATTGATTTTGAATTTTACGTGTACACTTAAGTGATGTACATGTACACTTTACATGGATCACTTGAGCTTAGGAGCTTAAGAACAAACAGCCTGAGTAGTAGCAAGACCCTGTCTCTACTAAAAATAGAAAAATTAACCAGACCATCGTAGCAGGTATCTATAGGAGACTGAGGCAAAGTGCCCAGGAGTTGTAGATTGCTGTGAGCTATGATGACACTACAACACTCTACCCAAAAATAAACCCCCCAAAATTCTTTTACCTGCTATCGCAGTTCCAAGAGATTGTGCAGGCATCCCTAGGGGTTTGAGAAACACTTTCTAGAGAACTTTTCCCTCTTACGTCTGAAGATATTACCAGGGTATAGACTTCAGAAAATTGTCATTTTACTTAGAGGCAAAGTAAACAATTTGTCCTGATGATAAGAGGCAAAATAAATAATGGGTCCTGATTGTAGGTGTTATCTATTCATCATAGCATTGATTACCAGATGTTTATGTGTCAACTTAGTTTGGGATAATATGCTAGTGGGGCTTTCACAATCCTTTGGGGGCAGTTTTAAACAGTCAAAAACCTTTCTGAACAAAAGATTTGAATGAGATTTAAGGACTTTAAGATTTGGGATTGAGTATATTTCCTAAAATGTACTGTCTTTTGAATCTTCAGATTTTAAAGCCGGCAGAAAAAAAGAAGCCGAATGCTACGAGACCTGTAACACCTCCAAGGGGTATGATCACAAAGCAAGCAAAGAAATAGATGTCAATTTTGACACTGCCTAGTTGGGACTTGTAACATATAGTATATAACCTTCATTTTTAAGACTGTAATGTGTACTGGTCAGCTTGCTCAGATAGATCTGTGTTTGTGGGGGCCCTTCCTTCTATTTTTGATTTAGCAAATTCCATTTGCTGGTTATAACAGCAAATGAAAGACTCCACTCTAAAAAAAAAAAAAAGTGTTTTGTTTTTTAATTCCCTTTTCCTTTTGCAAACAATTTTAATGATGGTGTTAAAGCTATACACCCCAGGGCAGTTTATCCTGTCAAAGGGGTAATTGTACAATTGATCATTTTTTAATTCAGTAAAAACCCATAATAATGTAAATGCTTGTTTTCTTTAGGCTATAATGAGAGCCCTAGGGTGCTCTGAATCTGTACATGTTCTTGTCATAAAATACATACTGTTGATACAAACCACTGTGAACATTTTTTATTTTAAAATTTTGTTTCAAAGGGATTGCTTTTTCTTTTTGTTGTCTTGTCATGTACAAACTAGTTTTTATAGCTATCAACATTAAGAATAACTTTCAACCTTGCCAGCATCACTGGTATGATGTATATTTAATTAAAGCACACTTCCCCTACCATATACTTAAAATGACAATTAAAGCCATTCTTTTAAATGTTTGTGACTCTTTCCTAAAGCCAAAGTTTCTGTTGAAATATGTATTGACACACCCCTGAGTACAAGGTGGCATGGTTGTATACATACGCTGCCTTCTTGGGGATTCAAAAACTGGTTTTTGATTTTGAATAGTAGTTAGTAATATAGTGCTGTTTAAGCTATTAATGATTAAAGTTAATAACATTTTGTACAATTTCCATATAGTCTATTCATTAAGTAATCTTTTTACAGTTACATCAGGCCTGAACTCGTCCATTCAGAAAGCTTCAAATTATAGAAACAATACTGTTCTATACGAGTGACCGATTATGCTTTCTTTGGCTACATTCTTTATTCTGCGGTGAAGTTGAGGCTTGTAAGTCAAAACAAAGAAACTAACTTACTATCCACCAATTTATACAGAATTCACAGTATCTATGACTTTTTTAAACTAAGATCTGTTAAAAAGAAATCTGTTTCAACAGATGACCGTGTATAATACCATGTGGTGAAAATGCATTCAGACTTATTAAATGATGAACTTGTTAAATCCTCTCAGTGTCTATTTATCAGCACAATACACACAGGAGAACTGTTGATGGCATATTGAATAGATTTTAATGAATAAATTGCTCTGGAAACCCCACAGTTTCATTTCAGATTTGTCTTCCTTCAAATAGTCTGTTTTCCAAAGGTGGATTTTAACATGGATGCTTATTCTTTGAGTTCGAACTTGGGTATAACTAAATTTCTATACTAGGATGATGAGATTGGACTATCCTCCCCTACTGTTGGATGAGATGGGAATTAAAATCTGGGTTCTTTTTAACTTGGCAATAAATTCACAAGTAATTTAGTTTATTATTCTGACTCAGCCACCTACATTTTCATGTCATTCTTGGACCTCTTCCCCCTTCCCTCATTCATATAAACAGTGTTGTGTCATAATTTTGTTACAGGTGTGCTGAGTGCTTATTCATTTCCTAAAACATACGCCAAAAATGGATATTTCCAAAAGCATTTTTTTCCTATTTCAAACTGATTTCCAGAGATTCTCTCTGGAATGTTCTGTGTGATTGGTAAAGAACCTCCCTCCTAGTGGGAAACAGGACACACAAACAAGGGTCCAACCTCCCATCTACTAGTAGGCCCTGGTCCTGAGGCATGTGGCCTCTGGTATACTGTAATAAGGAAGACTGGACCTCATTACATTCTGGCTGCTCATTCTTTGACAAATCCAGACTTGATAATATTTTCCTGGCTGTCTTTAAAATTATTTTAAGGAACCTAGGCACATGGCACAGGTTAAAGGATAGAACAAAATCGATCAGCTTGGTGCCTGTGGCTCAAGCAGCTAAGGCTCCAGCCACATACACCTGAGCTGGCAGGTTCGAATCCATCCTGGGCCCACCAAACACCAATGATGGTTGCAACCAAAAAATAGCTGGGCGTTGTGGTGGGTGCCTGTGGTCCCAGCTACTTGGGAGGCGGAGGCAGGAGACTCGCTTGAGCCCAGGAGTTAGAGGTTGCTGTGAGCTGTGATGCCATGGCACTCTACCCAGGGCAACAGCTTGAGGCTCCGTCTCCAAAAAAAAAAAAGAAAAGAACAAAATCAATTTTGGTTTTAGGATATAACATCATCGTTAGGAGAGACTCAAGTAATTTGAAATTAGTGTGTGCTTTTATAACCTAATGATTACACTTGGTCCAAGTTCTGGCTCCTCTCCTGCCTACTTGATTTGAATGAGTGACTTGAATGCTGAGCCATTATATAAATGGACAGTTATCCCTGACTCATAAAGTGAATCTTTTTTTTTCTCTGAGACAGAATCTCTCAGCCTCCCAAGAAGCCAGGACTACAGGAGCTCACCACAATGTCCATCTATTTTTAGAGACAAAGTCTTGCTCTGGATTAGGGCAGTCTCGAAGTCGTGAACTCAGGCAGTCCACCAGCTTTGGCTTCCCAGAGTGCTAGGATTGCAGGTGTGAGCCACTACAGCTGGCCTCATATTGTGAATCTTGAATGAAGATACATGATATGCTTAGAAGATTGCTTGGCTCATAATGATATTAAGTAATTGTTCTGTATTTGCCTTATAGTAAAACCCAATTGTTGTTTCATGTGATTGAACATCTTAGTTGCCTAAATTCAAAGTGGCACCTGCCTTTTCACTTGTACACTTATAACCTGGTATTGAGCCGTAAAGTATCTATTAGCACTTACTGCACGTTTACAGCAGATGCAAAAGAACTAGGAAATGGAAATGGATTTGTTGAAATTATTAGTGTGAAATTTTAAATACTACTTTTAAATGACTTTTTTAAAATCTCAGATTAATAGAAGTGTACATATGACTCGGTTACACTGTTTGCATTTGTTAGGAAAAGTCTGAGTTGTATTTATATGAGTCCTTCACCCAGGAGATGTGCCATGTACCCCTACATTAAGTGATTTTTTTTTTTATTTTTTTTTTGAGACGAAGCCTCAAGCTATCCCCCTGGGTAGAGTGCCATGGCATCACAGCTCATAGCAACCTCCAATTCCTGGGCTCAAGCGAGTCTCCTGCCTCCGCCTCCCAAGTAGCTGGGACCACAGGCGCCCACCACAACGCCTGGCCATTTTTTGGTTGCAGCCATCATTGTTGCTTGGCGGCCCCAGGCTGGGGATTCGAACCCGCCACCTTAGGTGTACGTGGCTGGCGCCTTAGCCGATTGAGCCACAGGCGCCCAGCCACCTGACTATTTTCTATTGCAGTTGTCGTTGTTGTTTAGCTGGCCCAGGCCAGGTTTGAACCTGCCAGCCTCAGTGTATGTGGCCGGCGCCAAGCTGATCTGGCACTTTTTAAAAAATATTACTTTGGCTTATTTAAAAGGACAAGAATGGAAACATGAAGCCCAGTTAGGAGACATTGCAGTAGTCCAGGCAAATGACAGAAACCTACCATGAGGTGCAAAAGTGATGGAGAGAAATGGATAAATTCAGAATATGTTTTGGAGGTAGAATCAAGATGACTTACTAATGAATTAGACATACAGAGGCAGAGGTGATGGTGGTAATGAAATAAGAGATATCAAGAAAGACTTCTAGTCTTTGGCTTGAGCAACTGAGCAGAAAATGCTACAATTTACTAAGATAGGGGAACAGACTATATGTGGGCATGAAAATTTTTTAATTCTGTGTTTTTGGGTTTTTTTTTGAGTCAGAGTCTCAAGCTGTCGCCCTGGGTAGAGTGGCATCATAGCTCACAGCAACCTCCAACTCTTGGGCTTAAGAGATCCTCTTGCCTCAATTTTTCTATTTTAGTCTCAAATTCATCAGCTCAAGCAATCCACCAGCCTCCATCTCCCAGAGTACTGGGATTACAGGCATGAGTCACTAAGCCCGGCCTAAAATGTGGTTTTAAGTCTCCTTTTCATTTGTTCATTGCTAATAAAAAGAGATACAATAAACTTTTATATATAGACCATGTATTCTACATAAGGTCTTGCTAAATTCAAGTAATTCTTGTTGCCTTTTTCTTTTGTAGATTCCATAGCTTTCTGTATACACATCATCTTGTCTGTAAATAATGAGCTTCCTTCTTCCTTTCCAATTTTATGTCTTTAATTTCTTTTTCTTTGCTTTATGGAACTGGCTAACCCCATCCAGTAAAATGTTGAATAAGAAGTAATAAATACAGACATTTTTGCCTTCCTGTCTATGTTGCTATGTTGGGGGGCAAGCATTTAGTCTTTCACCATTGACTATGACTTTAATTGTACTTTCTTTTCTTTTTTTGAGACAGAGTCTCACTCCATCACCCTGGATCAGCGGTTCTCAACCTGTGAGTCATGACCCATAGGAACTGTATTAAAGGGTTGCGGCATTAAGAAGGTTGAGAACCACTGCCCTGGATGGAGTGCCATGGTATAACCATAGCTCACAGCAACTTAAAACTCTTGAGCTGAAATAATCCTTTTGCCTCAGCCTCCCTAATATCAGGGACTACAGGTGCCTGCCCCAATGCCCAGCTAAGTTATAGGCTTTTCAGAAATGCCTTTACCAAATGAAAGACATTCTTCTATTCCTAGGTTTCTGGGAGTTTTTATCACGAAGGTGTTGAATCTTGTCAAATGCTTTTTCTACATGCCTTGTGAAATAATCATATGGTTTTTCTCCTTTATTCTGTTAATGTGGCAAATAGCACCAATTCATCTTTAAAGGTTTTTTCCTCCTCCAACCTTTCTCTTCTCTCATTCTGAGACTGTAATCATATTGCACCTTGATATTATTTAATGGTCACTGTTCTTTTTTTCAGTTTTTGCCCCCTCTATAAACCCTTGCGCATATTTATAATAGCTCTTTAAAATTTCTTACCTTCCTTCTAACATCTGTCATCTATGGGTCAATTTCCATTGTTTTTTAACCTTGTTATAGGTCACATATTTCTGATATTTTTTCATGTCTAGCAGATTTACATTTTATGCTGGACATAACCATACTAATTTTTTTTTTGCAATTTTGTTGTTGTTGTTGTTGGTCAGGGCCGGGTTTGAACCCGCCACCTCCGGTACATAGGGCTGGTGCCCTACTCCTTTGAGCCACAGGCACAACCCATATTAACTTTTTTTTTGAGACAGAATCTCACTCTATTGCCCTGAGTTGATTGCTGTGGCATCACAGCTCACAGCAACCTTAAACTCCTGAGCTCAACCAATCCTCTTGCCTCAGCCTCTGAGTAGCTTGGACTATAGGCACCTGACATAACACCCAGCTAGGTTTTCTATTTTTAGTTGTATTTATTTATGTATTTTTATTAAATCATAACTGTGTACATTACTGCATTTATGGGGTACAATGTGCTGATTTTATATACAATTTGGAATGCTTACATTAAACTGGTTAACATAGCCTTCACCTCGCTTACTTAATTGTTGTGATAAGACATTTATATTCTACTCTTAATAGATTTGACATGTACCCTTGGAACATGCACCATAGGTGAGGTCCCACCGATTACCCTTCCTCCAACTGGCCTCCCCCTTCCCCTACCCCTCCTCTTTTCTCCTTCATTCTGGGCTATAGTTGTGTTTTATCATTCGATATTTTTGTTTGTTTGTTTAGCAGGCCTGGGCCAGGTTTGAACCCACTAGCCCTAGAGCATGTGGTCAGCACCCTAACCACTGGTGCTGAGCTATAGGCACCCAGCCAGTTTTTCTATTTTTAGTAGAGACGGGGTGTCACTCTTGCTCCGGCTTGTCTCAAACTCTTGAGCTCAGGTGACCCACCCACCTTAGCCTCCCAGAGTACTAGCATTACAGATGTGAGCCAACACAGCTGGCAATACTAAATGTTTTGAGTGTCAGAATTTTCTTGCCTTCTTTTAAGGACAGTTGTGTTTTGTTCTGGCAGATAGTTATTTACTAGCTGGTAAGCTTAATTCTTTCAAGGTTTATTTTTAAACTTTATTGCCAAGGCCTAAAGTGGCATGGTCTAGAGCAAGAGTAGCCCTACTCCTAATGAATGGCTTTTCTGGGGTCTTTTTTTTTGCAGTTTTTGACCGGGGCTGGGTTTGAACCTGCCACCTCAGCATATGGGGCCGTGCCCTATTCCTTTGAGCCACAGGCACCGCCCCCTTTACTGGGGTCTTAATCAAGTGCTCAGAGGATTTAGTAAGGTCTCTTGATTCTGGCTAATAAGAACTCCTATGTCTTTCAGCACTGTGAGACACAGTAACTGTTCTCTGCTAGGCCTGTGGAGTCTTACCCTGAACACACTGAAGTCTTTAGTATTCAGCTAGAGACTTAAAGAGATTCTTAGGCAGATTTCTCCAGCTCCTACTCTGCACGCCCTCCTCTCTAGGTCACTGACCCCCAAATTCCAGCTGCCTTGGCAACTCACGATGTTGATCTCTGCTTGGTTTCCACCTCACTACACATTAGAAAGTACCTCCAGGCAGAAAGCCAGGGAGAGGCTCACTTTGCTCCACTCCTTCTCCTTGGGGCTCACGGTCTGTAGTGCCTGTTGTACAATGTCCAAAATAGTCACTTCACATTTTGTCCAGTTTTATAGGCGTGTAGAGGGGGATGGTCATAACAGTGTAGAATTTCAAATATTTATGAAACTTGTCCCCCAGTCTGACATTCAAGTCGTTCTCAATGATGGTTATAGCATAATAATCAAGTGTGCACCTCTGGGTTAAATTCTGAGTTCTGTCACTTACTGGCTGTGGGTACTTAGGCAAGTTATCAGCTATTTTCTCCTCTTACAAAGTGGGATATAAGGATAAACCATTTCATAGAATTTCTCTGTGAAGTACATGAGATACTAGATGTGAAGTGCTCAGAAAAATTCCTAGAACATGGTGAGTACCCCAAAATGTTATCTATTATTATGTAATATGCTTACTGTTACAAACAAGGAAACATTCTGGAACATATTGATTTGCATTCCTACATGAGCATATCTAGGAAATTCCTAGATCAATGGCTATATCCCTTCTGTAACTTGACTGATACTGCCAAATGCTCACATTTTCAGTCCCAATTATTTTAATATACGTATTTTATTGTAAATTTGGGTCGGGGGGGGGGGGTTAGCTATAAGGTCTCACTCTGTCACCCAGTCTAGAGAGCAGTGGCACAATCATAGCTCACTGTAACCTCAAACTCTTGGGCTCAAGTGGTCTTCCTGCCTCAGATCCTTCCCACTCTCTAGTATGCACCACCAAACCCAGCTAATTTTTTAAAATTTCTGTATTGATGGAGTCTTGCTTTGTTGCCCAGGCTGGTCTCAACCCCCTGGGCTAAAGCAATTCTCCTGCCTTGGCCTCCCAAATGGAAATTTAGTTTTTATGCTTTACTGTAATTTGCAACCAATTATTTATATTAACAGATAAGGTAAATTATTTGCTGATTTTCCTAGATAGAGACACTGCACTTCCATAGCTTACTGTAGATGACCCAGTAATTTCCTGGGCTGCTGAACTTGCAGAAAAACATAGAGTGGACATAAAGTTTGTGTGCAATTTCCTATGTTAAACTATTTCAAATTGCGCACAAACTTTATGTCCACCCTGTATATCTAGATAAACATATTTCCAAGACAGTAAGCTTTTGTGCACATTATCAATCTTGACCCTTTTATGTATATCCCAGAAAGAAAAGACTGGGAAGATATGTGCTTCATTACAAACTGGGGAGAGAGTAATCTGGTCCGTCAAACAAAGGCCATAAATTCCCCTTTCCAAAGCTCAATGTATTGCTCTTATCATCCCACCCAGCAAGTACTGACTTCGGAGTCTGTGGGGAAAACCGGAAAGAGAAAAAAGTTCTTTGGTCATCTGAAATTTTTACCTACAGAATACTTAGATCAATTTCTTTAAAATGCATTAAATTTAAAACATGTGCACCTTACTTTTTAGCTAGTGAACAAATGCCTTGGAAAGGCAACAGCTAGAGAAGATATCCATTTTGTCTGATAAAGAAATGTGGTTATCCCCTTCCAGTTTTGCTAACTGGTATTAATGACCCAGCAGCCGTCACTGCCAAAGGAGAGGCAGTTATGGGTACCTGCGTACACACCAGCAAAAGCCAGGGCCTAATTAGTCACCCAACTGGTTGTTTTGACTACGTCACTCCCAAAGCAACTGATTTGACTGAATTAACCAGTTAAATTTGAATCTATGACTATGGGAGTTAGAAAGCCTTTTAGAGATTATTACAGTTACAAAATTCTGGCCTACTCATTTTTACATGACTATACCGAGGCCAGAGAAACTAAAACCAAGACTGCCAGAAAATTTCTAAGTACACTGCACTAATTTATCCTTTTATAACCTGTTTTTCTGGATTTTGGCCAAATCTAAGAGATAAAGCTAAATCTCTAAATTTTGTCAACCTGATAATTGAAAATGCAATCTCTCTTTTAAAATTGTGGGGCAGAGTTTGAGTGTTTTTATGTTGACTGTCTCTCTATACATGTTTTATTGTGACCTCTTATTGGTATCGCTTGTTTTCATTTATTTTCATCTCAGCGATTTTATTCATTCATTGTACAGATAAGAATGCGACAAAGCCCCTTCCTCACAAAGTTCCGTTAGGGGGACAGAGAATAAAAACACAGACAATGAAAACAAAATAAGTACAAATGCTGTAAGAAGAAAACAAAGATGTTGAAATCAAGAGTAAACAGCAGTGGAGGGAACAGGGGAGCACCTTTTCTTCAAAAGAGTGGTAGTCATGGAAGGAGCATTTGGAGAAATGGAATTTAAGCTGAGCACAGATGGTTGAGAAGGAGACAGTCGATGAAGGTCAGGAAATCATGTTTTAGGCAGAAGGAACAGCCATATGCCAAAGCTCTAATTCATGACTGAGTTTAGCACGTTTCAGGAACAGAAAGGCCACCATGGCTACAGCCTACTTGGTGAGGGAAAGAGGACCCACCCAGAGGGATTAGAAAGGTGGGTGGCCACGGGGAGTATGGATTTTATTTTAAGTGCATGATTCTTGAATTTGAAGAGATCACTCTAAATGCTCTGGAGAAAATAAAGAGGAGGAGTCAAGTGAAGGACGGCCAGTTACTGCAGGAATCAAGGCGAGTGACACTCATGTGAGGTACTGGAGATTCAGGGGATTGAAGAGATTTGTGTTTCTGAAGGTGGAACTGACAGGACTTCATAATGAATCACCAAGAAAGAAGTTTCAAAAATAACCCCCAGGTCTCTGGCTTCTCCTACTGAGTGAGCAGGGTGTTTGTAACAATGGGGACAGCAACAGGGAGCGGGGATGGGGGTGGGGGAAGAAGGTTTGGAAGGTGAAGTGGGAAGTAGAATGTTCAGTGTGGGATGTGACAATTTGGAAACGATGGTGAGACAGACAGACATTCCATTCCGATGCAAACAGCAAGAGTGCAGCAGATACGTGAATCAGACTCTCCAAAGAGTCATTTGTACTAAATGTGTAAATTTCATGGGCAATGTCTAGTGTTTTCATGAAGCCAGTGAGTCATTAAATTTAATGATATGACCTTTTTAGAGCTTTGCAACCTAAAATGACTTAGCAATGGAAAAAAGATTACGCTTATCTTGGACTTTTCTCTCAAAAACTCAGCACACATGGGCACCACCTGTGGCTCAAAGGAGTAGGGCGTTGGCCTCAGATAGCGGAGGTGGCAGGTTCAAACCTGGCCCCAGCCAAAAACTGCAAAAAAACCCAGCACACACTTAACAAGTCAGGTTGACGGATAAAAAGCAGGGAAGAGGCAGGGAAGGAGGAGCTCCTGCATGGGGAAGGGGACGCTGCAGCCTAGACCCTTCTCCCCAGTGCTGGATATCCTTTCCTACTGGGCAGAATCACTTTGCTATATTTTACAAAAAATCCTCAGTTCTTAAAAGATTTAGTTTAGATGCACTGTGTCTGGGAAGCAGTTTTTCTCTTCTAGGCTCCGTATTCAGCCTCTCTGGACTCAGGCTTTAGTGTTGATGTAAAGCACTCAGCATACTGCCTGGCTCAATGACTCAACAACAGCAGAAGAAAGGACCAGGGCCTGACAGCCAGAAGTTCTGGGTTCTTTTCTTGGTTACAAATAATAGAAAATAATTTTTTTTTTTTGGTCTATTGCCCATCGCATCATAGCTCACAGCAACCTCAAAACCTCAAACTCATGGGCTTAAGCAATCCTCTTGCCTCAGCCTCACAAGTAGTTGAGACTATAGGCACCCACCATAGCCCACCACAACCCAAAGGTAGTTTTTTCTATTTTTAGTAGAGATGGGAGCTTGCTTTTGCTCAGGCTGGTCTCCAACTCCTGAGCTCAGGTGACCCACTCACCTCAGCCTCCCAGAGTGGTAGGATTATAGGTGTAAGCCATCGTGGCCGACTAGAAAATAATTTCTAAATCTTCTTAGCTTCAGCAGAGAAGGAGGGGAGGGGAGGGGAGGAGAGGAGAGAATAAATTCTGACCAGTGTAAGGAAAAAAAGGAATGTATTGGCTCGACTAGCCAGGTCAGCTTCTGGAATTAGGGCCTCTGAAAACAGCAATCCAACATTTGTGTTTGTTTTTCTTTCCTTGTGGGTCTGATTCTCTCTTACTGCTGAAAGGTCTTCTCCATGTGATGAAAAACACGGTACCTGCTAAGCAACCTGAGCTGGAAAAATTCGGCCTCAGTCTTGCTTCCATGGACTGATTCCAGAGGAAGACTCTGAATGCCTTTGGGTCATGTCTAACCATTGGGACACCATTGTCTGTGTTATTCTATTTGGCCACGGTCATAAGCCCAGCAGCAGACCTGGGCTTTGGGGAGCAGGCTCTGTTTCTTCTTGTGAGGAGTCACCAATCACAAACACAGCCGACCACATAATGTTAGATCTCAGAGTCTCTCTGACCTTTAGTTTCCTCGTGTTAGATCTCAGAGTCTCTCTGACCTTTAGTTTCCTCGTGATAACATGGAGATAGTAATTTCTGACCTATCTCATCTAATTTTTTTTTTTTAATAATAAGGATCAGCCCAGGTGCAGTGGCTCATGCCTCCTAACAGTCCCAGAGGCCAAGGCAGGATGATAACACGAACTTGGGAGTTCAAGATCAGTCTGAGCAAGAGCAAGACCACATCTCTACTAAAAAATAGGAAAATTAGCCTAGGTATTGTGACACGTACCTGTAATCCCAGCTACTCAGGAGGCCAAGGCAAAAGGATCATGTGAGTCCAGGAGTTTGAGGTTGCTGTGAGTTATGATGATACCACTGCACTCCAGCCCTGGTGACAGAGTGAAATTCTTTCTCCAAAAAAAAAAAAAGAAAAAAGAGGATCAAAGAACATGAGGTATGTGAAAATACCATACACACATTATCTTAGCTAGCAATATCAGTCAGGCCAAACTACTTTAATCAAGCTTACTAGATAACAATTTATTAATATGTAGTGAAAGTCATAATGATCTTTGTGTGTGTGTATGTGTATGAGACAGAGTCTCGCTTTGTCGCCCTTGGTTAGAGTGCTGTGACCTCACAGCTCACAGCAACCTCAAAGTGCTGGGTTCAAACTGCTCTAGTGATCCTCTTGCTTTAGCCTCTCGAGTAGCTGGAACTACAGGCACTCACCACAATGCCTAGCTATTTTTAGAGACAGGATTTCACCACAGCTCTGGTCTAGAATTCTTGCGCTCAGGCAATCTACCCACCTGGGCCTCCCAGAGTGCCAGGATTACAGGTGTGAGCCCCTGTGCCTGGACTAAGTTGTAACAATCTTTAAAAAATTCAGTAATTTTCAAATTTAGTTGCCTTAAATGACAGGTCAGAAAACTGAGTTATTACCCAGAACATAATCGCTAGGTGAACACTGATAAGAGGAATGGTATATTGTACAAACCTTTTTTTTTTTTTCAGATAGAGCCTCAAGTTGTTGCCTGCGGTAGAGTGCCGTGGCATCACAGCTCACAGCAACTCCAATTCCTGGGCTTAAGTGATTCTCTTGCCTCAGCCTCCCAAGTAGCAGGGACTACAGGTGCCTGTCACAATGCCCGGCTATTTTTTTGTTGCAGTTTGGCTGGGGCCGGGTTCAAAGCCACTACCTTCGGTAATATGGGGCTGGCGCCTTAGCTACTTGAGCTACAGGCACCGAGCCACGTACAAACCTTTAATTAAAAGCAAGTGCAGACTGCAAGCCCTGGAAGGCATCTGGCCAACCCTTTCACTTTACAGATAAGGCAAATGAAACCCAGAGCCGTTGACATGATTGTCCAAGATTACATAGCAGTGTGTGGAACAGCAGGTCTTAATCTCAGGTCTCTCAAAGACAATCCTTATTCTTTTGTTTTACCTGAAATCATCTGTTCAGGCCTCCCTTTTCCCATTTTTTTAGAGGCAAGTGTAGGGTCTGGGAAGAAGGTGCCCCACAGAATCAATGACTACAAAAGGGAACCAGTCTTTTGTTGTATTCTTTTGTATCCTGTTAAAATTTGATGAATCCCTCTCCAACTCTGACATGCATTTAGAATAGAATTTGACTGTAGTTTTATATTGCAATTATTTGGGTGGACTGTATGGGACAGTGCTGAGAGACTCCCTCCAGGGACCCTTACATCCCAGAGGGCAGTGCTTTTATTCTGTATGTTTACAACTTACAGGACTGGTGAGGGGCAGTTAGCCAGGGAGTCACAGAACACCATTCCTTTCATTTTCTGGCAACAACAATCCAGTGAAACTAAGGAATGCATAGTTAGTGCACAATAAATTCCTGTGAAACATTCTGGCAACAAACTGGCTGGTTAGCGAAAAGTAACGGAAGCCTAAAAATGTTTTTATCATTTCAGCCACTAATTACACATATATAAGATTTATCCTAAGAAAACACTCAGAAATAAAAACCAGCATCTTTGTGCAAAAATGTCCATCACAATATTTATACAAGCCAAATTTCTACACAAATGTCCAAAGACAGGAACAAGGTAAAACATATTAGATAGTAAATAAATTTATTCGTGTGCAACTTAAAATAGTTTAACATAGTAAACTGTACATGAACTTTATGTCCACCCTGTACGCAGGATGGCTTGACTCAGTGACGTAAACAATCTTCTCATTATAACGTTCTAAGTTTGGCTTTGTTTTGTCCCAAATAGTAATCCTGTCTTGTAAAGTTGTGTTAAGAGCCCAGCAAATTGCCTATGTCAACGCTCAGAGCACTCCAGACCAACTCTGCTAGCCAACCTGAACGGGATCTTCTGTTCAGGCCTCCCTTTTTCCATTTTTTAAGAGGCAAGTGTAGGGTCTGGGAAGAAGGTGCCCCACAGAAGCAATGACTACAAAAGGGAACCAGTCTTCTTTTGTAGACCACGGTAGCCTAATACCAAAAACATTTATTGAGCCCACTATTTAGAAACTCCTGCAGAGCCAGTTGGGTGGCTCGTGTAATCCTAGCATTCTGGGAGGCTGAGGCAGGTGGATTGCCTGAGTTCAGTAGTTCAAGATCAGCCTGAGCAAGAGTCAGACCCTATGTCTAAAAAAGTAGCCCAGGGCGGTGCCTGTGGCTCAAAAGGGTAGGGCACTGGCCCCACATGCAGGAGGTGGAGGGTTCAAACCCAGCCCCAGCCAATAAATAAATAAATAAAAAGTAGCCCTGCATTGTGTTGGGTGCCTATAGTCCCAGCTACTCAGGAGGCTGAGGCAAAAGTGTCACTTGAGCCCAAGAGTTTGAGGTTGCTATGAGCTATGATGATGCCACAGCACTCTACTCAGGGCGACAGAGTGAAAGTCTGCCAAAAAAATAAAAATAAAAAATAAAAATAAAAACTCCTGCAGAGAGGAGCTAAAAAGTAGACATGAATTATGGAGTAAATTCTAGCTCTAGCTCTCCTATTTTTCCTGTGAGGCTCCAGCTCTTTGGACCTATCACCTTATCTATAAAATAATGAGTTTAGTAGATCTGTCTCTGTGGCGTCTATACTTCATACAACAATAACAAGAAAACTGCACTAAGGAAATCTCATGAGTTCATCCTCCATGAGCTCACACCCCCTCTCCTAAATCTCCTACATTCTTAGGATGTGGTAAAATGAAAGAATTCAGTTTCTACTTCTGTCTTTGCCCAATGTAGGTGTGACCTTGGGATTCTTTCTTTAGTTTAAACACTGTATGTCCTAAATTATTTGGTAATACTCTATTAGTCAATAATAACCTAAAAAACTGTTACAGAAGACTTTTCTTTTCTTTTTTTTTTTTTAATTTTTTTATTGAATGATAACTATGTACATTAATACACTTCTGGGGTACAGTGTCGGGTTTTCACATGCAATCTGAAATACTTCCATCAAACTGATCAACACAGCCTTCATGTCATTTTCTCAGTTATAATTTTAAAACATTCTGTTTCTACTCTTAGAGAGTTTCACTTGTACCCCTGTAAGATATATCTCAAAAATGGTCCCAAAAATAACGCTTCACGAATTTGCGTGTCATCCTTGCGCAGGGGCCATGCTAATCTTCTCTGTATCGTTCCAATTTTAGTATATGTGCTGCCGAAGCGAGCACAGAAGACTTTTCTTAAATCAAAACTGGTACAGTTGACTTTATTAGTGCCTACTGTGTGTGAAGCACTGTAATCACTACATCTCCATAAATCACCTAATTTCACAGAAACCCAGATTTTATAAAAATGGTTTTGGTCTTTAATGGCTTGTAGGACTGACACTGAGAGGAGGCTGCAGGAGCAACACCAAGACAGCTTCTACATTTGTTGACTTTGCAAAGGATCCAATCCATTGTCCAACTATTATCTTTATAATCCTCTGTCAAAAAGGATCAAAATTTGGGTGGTGCCTGTGGCTCAGTGAGTAGGGTGCTGGCCCCATATACCGAGGGTGGCAGGTTCAAGACCTGCCCGGCCAAACTGCAACAAAATATAGCCAGGCATTGTGGTGGGAGCCTGTAGTCCCAGCTACGCGGGAGGCTGAGGCAAGAGAATCACCGAAGGTCCTAAGCCCAAGAGCTGGAGGTTGCTGTGAGCTGTGACGCCACGGCATTCTACTGAGGGTGACAAAATGAGACTCTGTCTCTAAAAAAAAAAGGATCAAAATTTGAACTCACATTTCAGGTTATTCCAAAGGCCTTAATCAGTTATGTCACTCAACTATAGCCTGATTAGAAAGGGCATTAACGTCTTAAGCTGATTTCACTCTGTTCCCTGAGCAGGAAATTTGACCTGAACAATTGGTATTCAAAAGTGCCAATCTGGAAGTAAGCATGTGATACAGATTCTGGATAAGGCAAGTTAATTTATGATCAGCAAAGCCCACAGGACAATGGCTTTGTCTAGTTGATCCCCACTCAGGCCTGGAAATGGGTTTTCAGAGTCTGCATGACCACCTATATAGGGGCAGGGCACAGAGACACAAGAGAACAGTGAGCCATTTGCCTAGTGGCCTGTATGCTTGCTGTCTTGTGTTTTTTTCAAGTTGAAATCATTAGTTAGCACAACTAGTTTATGTGGGATTTCATATAGAACACCAAATTAAGGTACTCTGAATATACATCAGGTAGCATTAAATAATTCATAATCCCTGCTCCAGAAGATTATAACCTAGTAGGGAGGTAGCCAAAATACATGACTCTGACCTAAGAACTCACAAAAAACAAAGAAACATGAATGCAAATTCATGTCACACAAACTGCTTAAATGCTGAGAATCACAAAGATTAATTAAATTTATATCTGTCCTACTGACCTATGATCAGTGATTGGCTTGTTTGTCTCCCCCGGTAGAGCAGCCTAGGCCTGACCCTTACGGTATTGAACTTTATATTCCCAGCAACTATCAAAGTAAGCGAAAAAGAGCAAATGAGCCATAAGTGTTGAATAAGATACTTAATGAATGGCTCTAGGTAGGTGGGGTTAATCACGGAAGCATTCTAATGGCATTTTTATAACCTTTTCTAATGGTATTTTTATAACCTTTTTTTCTCTGATGGTAAAACTAATACATGTTCATTATTAAAAAATTCATAAAGTATTAAAGAAAATACAAATTATCTTGACCCATTCAATTCAGAAACAACCACTATTATCATTTCCTTCTAGTCCTTTTGCATAGAGCAGCCAAATTTTCATTACATTATTTTTAAAGTCTACATAATATTCCATTAGTGGGCATTTAGATTATTTCCTTTTTTAAAAAAAATTTTTTTGCTATCATAGATACTGCTTCAATTTTTTTGGTTTATAAATGTTTTTCCAAAAAGATTTCCTTATGCTACAACCCTAGACATGAAAAAAAAATTTTTTTGAGACAGAGTCGCACTATGTCACCCTTGGTAGAGTGCTGTGGTGTCACAGCTCATAGCAACCTCAAACATCTGACCTAAGAACTCACAAAAAGCAAAGAAACATGAATGCAAATGTTTAAGTGATTCTCTTGCATCAGCCTCTCAAGTAACTGCGACTATAGGTGCCTACCACAATGCCCAACTATTTTTTTATTGTAGTTGTCATTGTTGTTTAGCAGGCCCAGGCCAGATTTGAGCCAGACCTGGTGTACGTGGCTGGCGCCCTAACCACTGAGCTATCGGCAATGAGCCCAAACATGAAATTATTTAAAACAATTTTTTTTTTAGACAAAGTCTCTTCTGTCATCTGGGTTAGAGTACAGTGCCATCATCATGGCTCCCTGCAATCTCAAACTCCTGGGTTCAAGCAATTCTCCTGCTTCAGTCTTCCAAATAGTTGGGACTACAGGCATGCACCATAAGGCCAGGCTAATTTTTTCTTTTTTTTTTTGCAGAAACAGGGTATCACTCTTGTTCAGGCTATTCTCAAACTCCTGACCTCAAGTGATCCTCCCATCTGGACCTCCCAGAGTGCTAGGCCTGGCCCATATCCTGGTCATTTTCAGTCACTCTTTAATTCTTCACTGTGCTAAGAGAGCCCAATGGGCTTGGTGATTTTCTTATTGTTAGGACTTGGAGTTGTTTCTAGTTAATGCTACAAAATTTGCTATCATTGTAGTCACCCCACCTCTTACTTTCCCAAGAGTGAAATTACTTAATCAAACAGTACAAATCATTTTATAGCTGTTGTTAGATACTGCCAAGTTGTTAGGCAAGGCTTTTTAAAAAGGAATATCGGCTATATAAAAGAACAGCTGCATAAACCAGGGTGTGGGGGCCTGGCATCTTAACTGAAAGTCAGGATACTGAAACTTCCTTATAGGACGTTCTCCATTATGGAAGAAGCTCTCCATAATGGAAGTTTTCCATTACGAACTTCAATTTTTTATCTATAATGTAAGGGATTTGGATCGAATGGATTAAAGTCCTTTTCACCCTCTCCTGACTCCTAGGAGCTCAGATGCTAGGTTGGTGCTTGAATGTCTGTAAAACAGTAAGAACAGTGCTTAGACCATAGTAAGGGCTTCCTAAAGTGTGTTGAATAAATAAAAGTGTGTGTTGACAATTTCACACCTAAACTCTGGGTTTTTTCAGGACGGTAACAGCTTCTTAACTGGCACACCCACCTCTGTTTAAAACCAGAAGTCTGAGCCCCAGATCTCTCTGTTTAAAAGTCTCCCAGGGGTCTCAGCAGCCTCCAGGCTACAATAGAAATGCCTCAACTCTAAGATCCAGGGCTTTCACACAGGACTGCCTACAGCTCAGGTCATGCTGGGGATCATTATTTAACGACCCCAGTTTATTTTTTAATAAATAAAAACAAAAAAAAGCAAAGGGCATTTTTAATGTTATATTGAGCGAATTAAAGCATTAACAACCCTCCCTACCCCAACAAGCCCAATAAACCAAAATCATACTGTTCACAAGACAAAAGCAACTCCAAGAGTTCTCAGGCTATTACTTCAGGCAGCACAACAGGTAACAGCGTGGCGAGGCGGCAAGAGATTCGATACTGGTAGTGTCACATCTGAAGCCCCTCACGAAGGCAGCCACAGCCAAAGGAAGATGTTCCTGGGGCAGCCTGGACTCCCGCACAGCCATCCCCTACAGTACAACCTCGACCCCTAGGTTAGCTCCTCCTTCAACCGGACGGCCCCGCCCCCGGAACAGCATTCAATGAGGGACCACCCGGGCGGTGGGGACAACTTCCTCCGCTCGCTGTCGGGGTTCCAGCCGCCTCCCGGCCACCTTCTCTGCTCCGCCGCCTCCATCCATACACTTACGAAGCTCGGCCCCACTCCGACCGGCCACGCCTGACCCGGCTTGGCCTGGCCAGCCCCTAGTTGTACTCAGGCCCTCTGCCTCCTTGGGAACCGTTATTCCGACCGCAGGGCCCAGCGGGAGGCATCGCTACGAAGCGGAACCCGGTGACCACGCCAATAGGGAGCCCGCAAGGGGGCGAACGTGCGCGCAGCCACGAGTCTGGGGTACCGCCGGCGGGGGTGGAGGCTCACTCCCCGCGCCACGAAGACTGGCCAATGGGAGCGCGCGCTGCAAGGCTCAGCTGTCCGCACCGCGGCGCTGAAAACTCGGGCCGGTGAACTAGGGGGTTCCGGCGCGCGCTAGCCGCCCGGCTCCAGGAGCACGCGAGGCCGGCACGCGCAATCGCGTGGACGCTGGGCGCGCGCTTGACATCCGCTGCCCGGCCGGCGCGCGGAGTCGCCAGGCCAGCCATGGCCCCAGAGCCGCTGGCGGCCGAGACCCCGGCTCAGGGGTCCTCTCCACGTTACTTCACCTGGGAAGAGGTGGCGCAGCGCTCTGGGCGCGAGGAGCGGTGGCTAGTCATCGACCGGAAGGTGTACAACATCAGCGAGTTCACCCGCCGGCACCCAGGGGGTTCCCGGGTCATTAGCCACTACGCCGGGCAGGATGCCACGGTGAGCGCTACCAAGCGAGGGTACGGGAGAGAGCGGGGCCGAGTGGCAGTGGTCAGAGGCTGCTTGCGTGGGAACTGAAAAGTTTAGCACCCAGAGCCGAGCAACTAATTCGGAGAAAAGCCGGGAGGCACCCGAGCATGCCGGTTGCTGGAGGTTGGTTGTCCTCTGGTCACGGGATGCAAGGGCCGGAGAAGGGCTCAGAAAATTGGAGTCTGAGGAGTGGGGATGGAGGCCAGCCACATGTACACACAGACAAAGGACTGAGCTGCCCATCCGTGCATTCCGTCTGTACTCTGAGTCTGTGGTCTGCAGGCGTGGGGTGAACCCAGAGCTGGGCTGGGATGCTAGCGGGGCGGAGGGGTCAGTGGTGGGAAGAGGGAATTACGTCTAGTGTCGAAGCTCAGACCGGGTGTGCAGCTGTGTGTGGAACGAGCACGCTGGGCTCCACTCTCTAGCAAGAGAGGGAACCCATCTTGAGGATAGGGCGGGGGGGAAATTTGGGGAGCCGGCTGCTCTGGGAACCTCTGCGCCCTGTGAAGACTGGAGGACACAGAAGGGACAGCAGGCAACGGAGAGGCAAGCAGTAGCTGGCACATTCGGGGAAATAGGAACAGCATCAGCGTACCCTTAGTGAGGACGCTCGGAATTGTCCTCGAATCCTGCCGGGTCTCCATCTATTCGGTAGAGGGCTGTTAGCACTCCAGGACGCTAGGCCCCTTGCGGGTCCCGTTCCTCTTTCTCTTGGGCTTCATTCGGGATCAGCACGCTCCCCAGAGCAGATCCTGCCACTTATCTTTCGAGACCAAGAGTCTCGAGCTAAGGCACCTGGTGCTTCCCTACCGAGTTGTAGTATCAGGAAACGGGGTCTTCCCTTGTGACGTGAAAATTGGTACGTTCCTTGGAGGCCAGGATCACGTCGCCTCTCCTTGCATCCCTCTTTGATCCCGTGCCTTGCTGCATGACCCCCTCCGCAGCTTCCACCCACTGCCCTGGGGTCTCAGGGTGTGCCTCGGGCCACCAAATGTTCCATAACATTGCAGCAGAGCTTAGACGCTGCAGGGCGAGGACGCGCTCCGCCCTCTGACGCTGCCGGCCTAAGGGGCGAGACCAGAGTCTGCGCGAGTCATACAAAGTGGTCACTCGGGAGACCAGGCCACGGACAACTGCACAGGCCTGGGCTGGCGCATGCGCAGACGGAGCAGGCACCGCCGCTGGGGCTTCCCGCAGTGCGATTTGGGGCCGGGGACTCGGCAGCCAAAACGAGGATTGGTCCGGATGTGTGGTGCCACCGGCCGCTGGCTCCGCCCCTGCTCCCCTCCCTCCCCCACCCTTCTTGCCGTGTCTCAGCGCCTTGGCCCGCCAGACCTTAGAACTGTGAATCTTGTTGAGGAGGATCCCACCTTGCATAACCCCAATTAGCCATCCTGGCACAGAGAGTGTTCAGAGTGCTAGAGGAAATATGGAACCCTACCGGGAACAGCCGCGAAAATGAGGGAGGAGGATTACAAGAGTTCCCCACTTAGGACCTTGGATGTCTCCCTCTGCGATTTAAGGAGACTAGCCCTAAGAGAGAAGGGATTTGTCAAAAAAGTTCCACAAGAAAAGACTGAGACGTCTCATAACCCTGCATATCCCTTATGTTCCTCACCTATACCTAAATTCTTGGGCTGTCCCCAGAGGGTGGCGCCTGTGGCTCAAACGAGTAGGGCGCCGGCCCCATGGCCCCATATACAGCAGGTGGTGGGTTCAAACACGGCCTCGGCCAAAAACTGTCCCCAGAGATACCAAGCAAAAGGCCAGTCTAGGCAGGTGTTTGGGGTAGTCTTCACATCCAAGTCTTCCTCAGCATGGTACCCTTCTAACTAGGACACAGATGCTGGGGTGGCCTTGGGCTGTGGACTCCTGGGCAAGGTTTGAGCACCCTCAAAGGGCAGCTGGCCTGAGGAAGGTGGTATCTGCTTCATCTTGGTTTCAGCCTTCTTGCTGGCAGGTGGATAGCCTTTGGTGTAAACGCTGGGGGGGGGGGGGGG
>CAUYQV010131880.1:0-25398 GCA_963574575.1 Galagoides demidoff
AGACATTTTTTTTTTTTTTTGAGACGGAGCCTCAGGCTATCCCCCTGGGTAGAGTGCCATGGCATCACAGCTCATAGCAACCTCCAACTCCTGGGCTCAAGCGAGTCTCCTGCCTCCACCTCCCAAGTAGCTGGGACCACAGGTGCCCGCCACAATGCCCGGCTATTTTTTTTTTGGTTGCAGCCATCATTGTTGTTTGGTGGGCCCAGGCTGGGGATTCAAACCCGCCACCTTAGGTGTACGTGGCTGGCGCCTTAGCCGATTGAGCCACAGGCGCCGAACCAGACATTATTTTCTATCTCATTCCTTTCTGCTAATTTTGTACGTTCTCCATTCCTTGGGTTTAATTTGCCATTATTTTTCTACTTATTAAGGTAGATTGAGATGATTGATGACTAGCCTTTCTTCTTTTCAAATTTATACATTTAATGCTATAAATTTCTCCCTGCTTATGATGTTAGCTGCATCACACATTTTAATACATCATATTTAATTAACATTCAAGTAAAAATAATTGCCCATTTCCACTGATAATTTCTTCTTTGACTAACAGATTATATAGAAGGATATTGCTTACTCTCAAACATTTAGGGATTTTCTAGTCACTTTTTTGTTATTGGTTTCTAGCTAAGTTTCACTGTCATCAGAGAACAAACCTTATATTGCTTCGGTCCTTTGACATTTACTGAGACTTGATTTATTGCCCAGCATATAATCCATTTTGGTAAATGTCTCACGTGTACTTTAAAACAACGTGCATTCTGCTGGGTTCTGTACATGTCAATTAAGTCAAGTTTGCCAGTCATGATGCTTATTAAATTGCTATGTGCTTGTTCTACAGGTTACTGGGAAAGATGTGTTAAAATTGCCCACTATGGTTGCAGTTTTATCTAACCAATAAAATGCTCATGAAAGAAGAAATTTAAAGTATAGAAGTGGAGAAAATGGAGAGGTAGAGATAAGACTAACCTCATTTACAGATGCTATTATGCTAACATAGAAAACCCAAGGAAAGCAACTTTTTTAAAGGACCACTAAAAATAGTTAGAAAAGTCAGTAATATTGTAAGGTAGAAAACAAATAAAGGTTACATTTACGTTAGCAAGAATTACAACAAAAGATGTTAAATTTCTTAGGAATAAATTTAACAATAAATGTACAAAATGTATACCTAAAAAAAAATCTTTAAAATATTCCAGAAGGACACAACACATAAACAAAAGGGGAGGCATACCATATTTTTTTACAAAATGACTTGATGTCATTTTCCTTCTTGACTCAAGAAAAACACAATTAAATTTACAACAGGGTATGGAGGGGAGGGGATTCAGTAGGTTCTCATCCATGTGGTACAATGTATGGATGTATGACACACTCCTTGGGTTAAGGACACAGCGACAACTTGAACGTTAACCTTGCACTTGTAAACTATATCAACCTAATAGTTTGTACTCTCATATTAATCTGAACTAAAGAAGTCAACATTTAGAAGATGAAAGATTATAATCAAGAGAAAGATTACATTTACAAGCAAGAAATACAACAAAAGAAGTTAAATTTCTTAGGAATAAATTGAACAATAAATGTGCAAACATATACCAAAAAAACTTTAAAATATTCCAGAAAGACACAACACATAAACAAATGGGAAAACATACCGTATTTTTTGACAAAATAATTTGATGTCATTTTCTTTTTGACTCAAGAGTATGCCTATCAATCATAAAGTTGTGGAATCAACCCAAGTGCCCACCAACACATGAATGGATTAATAAACTGTGGTATATGCCATGGAATACTATTCCACTATAACAAATATTGGAGCTTTTGCATCCCTTACAACAACCAGGATGGATTTGGAGAATGTTCCCCTAAGTAAAGCATCACAGGATTGTTAAAACAAGCATTACACATACTCAATACCAATTTGAAACTAGGAGATTAACAATCACAGACCCACATGAGAGAAAAACTCAATTAAATTTAAGAAGTAGGGAAGAACAGAGAGGGTTCAGTAGCTTCTCACCCAATGGGCACAATGCACAGATATAAGGCCCACACTCTGGGTGAAGGACATAGCTGCAACTTGGATTTTAGCAACACATGAATGGATTAATAAACTGTGGTATATGTATACCATGGAATACTATTCAGCTATAACAAACACTGGAGCTTTTGCATCCTTTTTAACTTTGTATGTATAACCTAATGGTTTGATACACTCATATTAATCTGAACTAAAAAAAATAGAGCTAAGAAAAAGAGTATGTGGGTCTTCCTAATTCAATTTTTAAATTTAGCATAATTTTTTTTTATTTTTTAATTTTAATTGTTTTTACTTATTAAAATTTCCAAGTATTACGGGAGCACATGAGTTGCTTTGAGTAAAAGTTGTGTGAGCCCACCACCTGGATAGTGTGCACTGTACTTATGGGGTGTGAATTGGCCCCTTCCCATCTTCTTGCTTTCTATTGAGTTTTACTACCAAATATGCACCTGAGTATTGACCAATTAGTTCCAGTTTAATAATGAGTACATGTGGTGTTCAGTTTTCCATTCTTGTGATATTTCACTTAGAAAAATGGTCTCCAGTTCCATCCAGGTTGTTACAAAAGGTCTTAGTTTGTTTATGGCTGAGTTTTTGTTTTTTATGGCTGAGTAGTATCCATAGTATACATAACCACAGTTTGTTAATCTACTCACATATTAATGGAAACTTGGGTTAATTCCACATCTTTGCAACTGTGAATTGTGCTGCAATAAACATTTGGATGCATGTTTCTTTTTGATAAACTGACTTTTTTTCCCTTTGGGTAAATACCCAGTAGTAGGGTATTTGATTACTGGGTCAAATGGTAGGTCTACTTTTAGTTCTTTGAGGTATCTCCATCCTACTTTCAATAGATATTGTACTAGCTTGCTATACTACAAGGCTACAGTAACCAAAACAGCATGCCACTAGCACAGGAACAGATTCATAAACCAATAGATCAAAAGAGAAAATCCAGATATAAAACTATCCTCATATTGCCATCTGATCTTTGACAAAGCAGACCATAACATATGCTGGAGAAAAGAATCTCTAATCAATAAATGATGCTGGGAAAATTGGATACCCATATGTAGAAGACTGGAACAGAATCCACACCTCTCACCACTCAGAAAAATTAATTCACAATGGATAACAGACTTAAACCTAAGGCATGAAACTATAAGAATTCTAGAAAAAAATGCCAAAAATACTCTTATAGACTACAGCCTAGGCAAAGAATTTATGAAGAAGACCCCAAAGGCAGTCACAGCAACAACAAAAATTAACAAATCAGATCTTTTAAATTAAAAAGCTTCTTCACCATCAAGGAAACAATCAATATAACAAATAGACAACATATAGAATGGGAGAAAATATTTGCATGCTATATACATCTGACAAAAGGCTAACAACCAGAATCTGTAAAGAACTCAAGAAAATCAACAAGAAAAAAAAGCATTAAAAAGTGGGCAAAATATATGAATAGAAGCTTTTCAAAAGAAGACAGACTAATGGCCAATAAACATATGAAAAAATGCTCCATGTCTCTAATCATCAGGGAAATATGAATCAAAATCACAATGAGATACCACCTAATGCAAGTGAGAATGACTTTCACCAAAACATCCCAAAACAACAGAGGCTGACTGGATGCAGGGAGAAGGAAACTTTTACACACTGTGTAAGAGGGGTGGAACTGTAAATTTAGCATAATTCCAATGAGCCTGCAAATTATTCTCTCTTTTTAAGCTACACAAAGGATTTATGAAGTTCAAATTGAAAAATAAGCAAACAGGATTTGCAAGGGAAGTTCTGATAAAGAAGACCAAAGAAAGGGGATTACCAGATATAAGAATACTCTACAAAGGCATAGTAATTAAAACAGCATAGTACTGGTTCATGAACAGAAGAAGCTATAGAATAGAAAGGACAGAAGAAGGATACAAATAATCAGTGGGGGAAATTAAACTATTCAATACTAGTAAGGTAATTAAGTAACTATCTGGGAAATGTTATTGTTGGACTAACATAGCATTGTGTATTCCATGATATATTCCAAATGGACCAAATCTTTGTAATAAGTCAATAAAGGTAAATGAATAGATAGAATAATTTTCATACCCTCAGAGCGTGGAAGCTTTTTAAAACTATCTTCAAATCCAAAACCATTAAAAAAATTGATAAATTCAACTGCATAAAAAAAATTTATAGCTCTGCTTGACAAAAGTAAACCCTACCATAATAATGATAAATTTTAAAAAGACAAATAACAAATGGGGAAACATAATTATAACAAATCATAGACACAAAATAAGCTTCCTAATATATGAAAAGCTCTAGAACTGGATAAGAAAAAGACCAATAAAGAAAATGGACAAATGTCATAAACAGATGCAAATTATTCTTGAATACATTTTTCAATGCTCTATATCACTCCTAATAAGAAGCATGCAAGTTAAAACTCCCCTAAGACACCATTTTCACCATAAAATGGCAAAAATCCAAAATCCAATATCATGTTCTATTGCCAAGGCTGTGGGAGACAGGCATTGTCGTACCTTGCTGGTGGGAATATAAATTTATTCAATCCAGATGGAGATTAACTTGGCAAGAGCTATTAAAATTACAAATGTATGTGCTCAAGGATCCAGCAACTAGACTTTGGGAGAATTTACCCTACAGATATATTTGCATATCTACAAAATGGCATGTATACCATTTATTTATTGCAACATAGCAGTCAACAGTGAAAGACTGGAAAGAAACTGTATATTCCTAAGTAGAGGACTGGTTATATAAATTCAGTGGGTGTTTTTTAACTGTTAAAAGAAATAAGAAAGCACTTTACATATTGATATGGAAAGCTCTCTAAGATACATTAAGTGAAAAAAAGCATGGTACAGAATGCATATTACAAAAGAAGGAAAAGAATACATTTTGTTTTCTTATTAATATTTAGTTTCACAATCTCTGGAAGGGTCAGTAAAAGACTAAAAGCTGTGATTAACTGGCTACTGGGGCCCAGGAAATGAGAACATGAACAACCAACATAGGAAGGAGATTTTTCACTAGAAAGCCTTTTCATGCTTTTTTTGTGTTTTATCATGTGAATGTATATTATTATTCAAAAAAAAATTTGATTGTTACAATTAAATTCTCTTTTAAAATTATTCAAGGCAAAGAACCATACTAACAATACTATCAAATTCATTTAATGCCACACATAGCTTCAAAGCACCGTAATTCCAGCAAGACCCTCTGTGCCATTGCTAGGTATGCTGGCTAGGATGGTTTTGACTGTAAGTAGTGAAACTTGAACAAGGAGCACAATTTATTATCCCAAGATATAAATGTATAAAACATCTAAAGCCAGACTATCCCAGGGCTGGAATCATCTCAGCAATTTCAGACATCACATAGAGACTTGACCATGACCAGCCAGAATGGACCATGCTCATGTCCTCCTATTCATTGCCCAGAAACTCCCCCGTGGTGTTCCTCTCAGGTCAGTCATATGTTACATTCAAACTCATACCTGAGCTGCAACAGAGACCGAGATGTAATAGCAGTAACAATAACCGTTAACATTTATTGAGTACTTTCTATGTACCAGGTAGTTGCATAAGCACTTTTCATGCATCCACCTGTTAAGGAGGCAGCATTATTATGCCTATTTCATAGGTAAGGAAACTGAGGCACAGGGAAGTTTAATAACTTGCCAAAGATCACTGAGTAAGTGGTGGAGCTGAGACTCATAGTTTGGCCATGTGGCTCAAAAGTCAGTAATCCGAACTGTCAGGAATACTACCTAAAAATACACCTTGAAAATCTATTAGCAGTAAAGAAAGGGGAAGAATGGCTATTAAATATGCATCCAGCAGTATTTCTCCCTGGGAACAAATTGCCCAAATTTCAGTCTTTGACTGGCACACACGACCATGTGTGAACATCTCCCCATGTTCTCTCTTGACCTGTGTCTCTAGTTATGAAGCAGGAGAAAGTAAGCCCTAGGCAATACTAGGATATTTCTAGAAGCAATAGCAGCAGCAGTTCCACATAGAGACGTTTCCAAACTAACAGTCACCATTGCCTATCAGGATATTACCTTTAGCCCTGAGGAATAGACATGCTTCTTCCCGGCAGCAGGATGACAACAGGAACCCAGGGACCCCCATGGAGGACTCTCCTAGGCTGTTCTCCTGGGCTGGTACATAGCCACAGCCCAACTGCTGCCCAAGTGGCAGTGCTTCTTTCTAGCCAGGCAGAAGAGGTGCTAGGGACTATTGGCCCAGCATTTCCCTTGCACACCCTGGGAATCAAATGGAGTTTTTGGTTTGTGAGAAAACCAGCCATGCCTGAGTTTCACGGACAAATCCCTCAACTGGTCTGAGCCGCTGCTAACAAGATCATCACTGGGCATCTTCCTGTTTCAGAGCCTTCCACCCTCTCTGTGCTTCACTGGCCACTTGAAAGCTCCCCATTGCTAAATAAGTCTAAAACATTCAAGACGGAGAGCTGTTATTTTAAATAAAAACTTCCATCCTCTAGGACTTACAGCAGCTAACTCTGCCCTTATATGCTAAAAATACTGGGGTTTCTTTTTTCCCTGTCATTAATCCACTAGTTTTTTTTTTTCTTTCATATATTTGTCTTTTCATAGAGTCAGAGATGCAGTGAGTCAGTTTCCTCACCTCCCAGGCACATCGCCCAGGGAAGGGGGTGGATATATTCTTAGCCGGGAGAGCACTTTGCTCTGTCTTATGTAAACTGCCGCGAGGTAGATGTCTCTAGACTATGGCAATGAGGAGACCAGAGTGAGCAGAGTTGGCAGGAGAATGAAGTGCCTGAACAAGGAGTTTATCTCCCTGTGGAATATGCCTGTGGCCTGCAGATCTGAAACAGAGCTGCTGGCCTGATGACACTGCCTTCTTTCAGATGGAAGTAAGCAGAGAGGAGGAATTCCTCTGCAAGCATCCTCTCTGAGGTATTGGCTAGTGTCTGTGTCTTTCCATCAATCTGGGGGTGTCACAGCTATGGCAAGGAGATCTAACCACCAAGGCACCCAGGACTCCCATGCAGAAATTGTAAGAATTATAAAAATAACATGGAGTGTGTCTTGCTGGCCACCATGCAACAGGACTATCCTCGGACAACAGGAAGGCCATAATCATCTTCATAGATGCTCCAGCACATAACATGAATTGATTTGTATTTTCCAAAGCCAAGAAGGCCACAGTCATTTATTTTTCCAAGGCTGTGCACTCTGATTGAGCCACCAGGCTTTGCAGGTTATTTGCAAAAAATGCCAAAACTCTGAGAGGCATGTCTGCATTCTGAAAAACCCTTATCAGGCTTTCCAGCAGTTGGAAGAGCTCTGAATTGGCCAAGTTGCAACAGGTCCCTAGGTCTCCATGGCCTCATCTCAAGTGAGAAGGTAGATTGTGGTCTCCATAAGCCTGCCTAGGTCAGGAGTCCTGAGCTTCAGAGGAGGGCTTTGCTTCTCTTTGGAGAATGAAGGCATCTTGTGTTCGATCCTGCCTCTGGCTTCAGGTTCCTTCACTTTTTCTATTCAGCCCTGCCCAGAATCCAGTGGAAATGCTAGGCAGACCCCCTGACAAAGGCTGCCACAGTTTCTTACCCTTGGGCAGGAGTCTTCAAACTTTTTAAACAGGGGGCCAGTTCACTGTCCCTCAGACCGTTGGAGGGCCAGACTGCAGGCCCCGGGACAAGTCAGTTACTAAGCAGGACAGGCAGTGTCAGCAAAAACACCCAGGGGGCTGGATAAATGTCCTAGGTGGGCCGCATGTGGCCCACAGGCTATAGTTTGAAGACACTTGCCCTTGGGTGACCAAGATAATCAATAAATTATTTATAGAATGTGGTAGCCAATTAATGCCCCTCCTTCGAAGATACAGCCCAATCCCTAGAACCTATGAACATGTCACATTTGTCACAAAATGGACTTTTCAGGTGGAATTAAGGTTATTAATCAGTGAACTTAAAATACAGAGATGATCCTGAACTATCCAGGCTGAGCCAATCTAATCAAGAGCCCTCAAGAGCAGTGAACTTTCTCTGGCTGGAGGTCAAGGAGATCCTGCAGAAAGAAAACATCTAAGAGAGTGGAAGCTTGAGAAAGACATGACTCACCACTGCTGGAGGGGACCACGTAGAAAGCATGAGATGGAGGAGGGACAGCCTTCCAGAGCAAATGACAGGCCTGGATGAGAGCCACCAGGGAAATGAAGATCTTAGTCCTACAGCCACAAGGAACTGAATTCAGCTAACAACCTGAATAAGCTTGGGAACCGATTTGTTTCTAAAGCTTCTGGGAAGAAACTTGGCCCTGCTGATGCCTGGAGACTCAAAGGAGAGAAACCTCCTGGGCCCCTCTGTCCCTTAGCTTCTGACCTACAAAACTACAGGACAATAAGTTTGTGTTGTTTTAAGCCACTAAATCTGCAATAATTTATTATAGCAGCAATATAAAACTAATAAACAGGCATTCCTGACAACTGCATTACTGTAACAGAAAAATTGTGTCCTTCCAGAGTACCTCCTTCTGCATCTGGCTGTTACAGCCAAGCCCCGGGTCCGTGCTGTTCTGGCTGCTGTACTCTGTTTCGCTTCTGGGAATTGACATATTTCAGAAGTTTGACAGAGAGAGAAACAACAGAGGGAAGGGGGAGGAGAGAAAAAGGGAGGGAAGGGAAAGAACTAGCCCTAATATTGTTATTAACTGTAACTCCCACAGGCATCTAACCTCCAACAATGCCATCTTCATAATTAAGAAATGGGAAGTTAGCTGCGTGGCCATATGGAAGAGGAGGGGCCAGGAGTGCCCTGGGGATGCTTTGGAACCCAGCAACTTAAATATCTGCACAGAACATCTTGTGAGCAGCCCGTTAGCTGTGAAAATGCAAATGACCCAAGCTGGCTGCCAAGTGTCACCTGGGAGGCTCAGCTGGCAGAGGCACAGGGGCTGAGCTCCATTCTTAATGCTCCTTCCCATAGCGGCAAAGAAGCAGAACACTCAGCATGTACCAGAGCCTGCCCAGGGGTTCTGAGTCCAGGATGTGTGGGCATCACAGTCTGTCTCTCTCTCTTTCCCTACCTCCCCACCCCCTTGTCTCCCATTCAAGATCCAAAGTCAAAATGGAAAATTTAGCCCTGCCTTCTCCAGCTCATCTTTCTCCTATATCAACTTTATGTAGTGATAGTATATCATTAATTTGTATTCCTTGTAAACAGGAAAAAGAAAGAAGAAAAGAATAAGAGTTCATTCAAAAGTCAACTTTGTCCTCCCATGCCTGCACAGAGATGCGATCCCACTCACATTCCCCCCACACATTTGATCCCCTTCTAGCAAGTTCCTCTGTCCAGCCCAGGCCTTAGGGGAGCAGACAGCTGGGGAAGCAGAGCAGCCCGTCTGAGGTGACCTCAGACAATCCACCGTGGGAAAAGACATTTAGTGCTCATCAACAACATTTAGCCTCTAAGTTCAACAGTTCTTCCCATCTGGTAAAATGAAAATTAGAGTGACTAAACTCATTCTCCAAACTTACTGAGCACCCCGCAGAGACCTGTACTCAATTGTAAAGGTAAAGACCCAAAGATTGGGAATAACAATCCATGATTTGTTCATGAACTCCACGTAGGGGAAACATAATGTAACCAGGATTGGTGAGCGAAAGGAAGTTCGTTCCCTGGATGCTCCCCTGCCCAGATCAATATCACTTCATCCGTCTGTCTATCCAGCCACCCCATACCCCATAACCTCATATGCACATCGTGTGCATGTATATACACACATGATCATATGTATGCATGAGAGCCTCCTGCTTCACTCCACCAAACCCAAACCCTACCTACTACAACACCAACTACAGCCTTCCTGTGAATGCCACATAAAATGCAGCCCAGTCTAGAGGACGCCCTTTCTCTTAGGAGAGTCAGCTGGGAAAAGGAGAAAGTTACCAACCTGCACCTGACACCAGCGTCAAGTTAGAAAAAGAGCTACAGGGAAGAGAAGATCCACCAAACCCCACCCAACCCAGAGCTGCTGCTGCAGAGCCCCTCTGGACCCAGGGGCACCACCTCCTACCGTCATGTGATTTTTCCTCATGAGACTCAAGGCAGGAAGCTGTCCTAGCATTTGGAAGAGCGTGTCCCTGTGAAGTGATCATTTTTATTTCTCCAGTGCCATCTGTTGAATACTATTATTCTGCTGAAACACAAGCTGTGGTGGTATTAATTTTTTCTTCTCCCTTCATTCTAAACCTCTTCAAAAAGACATTTTGAGCAGTTGAGTCCCTGCTCTGTGAAAAACAATAATATAGGAGAGGTGAACACTGAGCCATTCTCATGTACCAAGCACTATTCCAAGCACTTTACAAAAATGTATTCATTTAATCCTCACAACAAGCCTATGAGGTAGATTCTATTATTATCTTTGTCTTATGGTTGAGTACACTGAGGCAAGCTTGGGAAGCTAAGTGACTTAACCAAGATCATAGAGCTACTAAGTGGCATATCTGGGATTCCAAAGCAGAGAGTGTGACTCCAGGGTCTACACTTCTAAGTCTTCACCATTGCATTTTCAAGGATTCCCAGTAATGTATCTAAGGATCTGCCTAACCCCTGCAACAACAGTAAGAAGCAATGCATACCAATAGTACATCACCCACACAGGGCCCCCCAAACACACACTTATGCATACCTTCACTCCATACCTGGACCAGAGAGTTACTGAGGCTGCTTGGGCACAGGACAAACCTCTTCTCCTGACCTTATCACCTTATGCTCTTGGGTGCAGACCAGACCAGAGGAGAACAGAACATTTATTTTCTTAGTGTGCTTTGGGAAATAAAGGTAGAGGCCAGAGAGGAGAGAGGTTGACCTTGTCCCTGTCCCTGATAGCCCCTCCTTACTATGTAGTTGAGGACATGGACATCTGCATGATCTGCCTGTGGAGGTTAGCTTGTTGCTTCTACCCTTTTCCCTGCATCCTCGTCCCTCCTCATCTCTGCTTGAAAAGTTTCTAGCATGTCTTCACATGGAAGGTGGCAGAAGCCTAAGAGCCAATCCAAACAATGTAAGCACATGTACAGCTTCTCTTGTAACCTCTTCTAATCATCCTTTAACCAACATCATATGACTAAGTCCAGCTTCAGTGGGGCACAGAACATATTCCTCCTACTCAATTGGGATGTACCATGGAGCCACACAGCAGAGGGCATGAATGCACAATTCTACAACCTGAAAGGAGTAAACAATTGGGAATATCCCCAATCTACCTCACTGCTTTATGGCCTGCATTATTGTTCTTTATCTCCAGACTCCCTTTTCAGTTATCACATCCCAAAACCAGAAAAGCACTGAAGTAAAGTGAGTAACATGTGTAGCCCCTCAGGGTGGGGTAAGAATTCAGGCATATTTCAAAGGCTCAGGATCCTAACTCTGATTTTAACAAAAGCAGAGCTAAACTTTTTCCAAAGCAACAGAGTAGCCATGCAGAAAGGGAAGGCAAGGGAGGTGAGGTGAAGAAAATGAGAGCTTGTACATTAGTCTGCAATTTAAAAACCAGTGATAGGGATGGACATGAGAAGAGACAACCAAAAACATCCTTTGAAAAACAAGATTTATAGATGGAGCATATACCTTTGATCAAAAAGTCACTAATTATGGGTAGAAACAAGCAGATTTCAGGAATCCTCTGTTCTATTCCTATAAATAATGAAGGATCAGAAGAAAGGGAGATGCACAAGAAATGAACTTTGATTTTCAGGACATTACATACATAATTTTTATTAGCAAACAATAATATTCCTGCAAAGGAAATTTAATAGAGATGAGCTAAAATAATAATTATTCATTACCTATCACCTACAGATAAAAATTAGAATTATACTGTATATACTTATATGTAAATAGATATTTTTGGCCTAGGAAAGCAGGCCAATAAATACATCCATTTTTATTCTTACAATCACAGAATATTCCCTTTTAATTATATGCCAAGTTTAACATAAGATATTTTTGACTTTACAACCTTTCATTATTACAAACAATGGTGAAATAAACACCCATGATTATAAATCTTTGTATACATGTACTTATCATTTATTTAAGATAACATCACAAAAGTAGAATTTGTAGGTCAATGAGTAAACACACTTTTAGGCTTTTGATACATATTGTTAAAAGTGTCCCCAGGAAAGCTGCATGTATTTAGATCCCACCAGCAGATATGAGGGGTAGCCAGTGCACTGATTTTAAATATTGCCCTAATAGATTTGTGCAAACACTCATCAAACCCAGATAATAAGAAAGAGTCCAGAAACATCATGTTTCCCAGAAGATGGGATCAAAATCAAATGTTATTACTCTGCCTCACCTTTGACCTAAGCAAGAGGATGAAAGATAAGTGCAACTGGTTATCTGTCATCCACGACACTGAAAGAAAAATGAATCAGTAGAACCTCAACAGTACTCTACATTTCAGGAGGTCCTTTCAACCCAAATTCATTTGATAAACAAGTTTTATTTATTATAATAATGACCACTCATATCATGGTTTTTGAGAAGGAAAACAATAAATAAGGTGTAAAGTGAAAAATAAATGCCCCTCTCCTGGTCATCATTTCAAAGAATAATTTACTATTAATTATTCCTTAGGAAATATCCATAAGTTGTCTATGAATTAGGCATATATAAAAACACATCATCTCAAAAGTGTATAACACTTCCACTTCTGGGTAGATGGAAATAGCAAGGACTTGCTTTACCCTAGTGTTTTAAATAATGGAAAAACCAGACACAACATGTACAAGACACTGGGTATAAGAAATGCAGCACGCTGATCCCTGAGAGTTGTGAAATGAATAAGATCTATCCTACAGTTTCATCATCTTAGTGCATGAAGAGAATTTGCAAGCTGTGGATCAGGGGGAGAGAAAACCAGGAGCCCAGAGGTCTCCCAAGTTCAAGAGATGAATCCAAGAAGACCAAGGCGGCTGGAGATTTCAAGCTAGAGTACAAGAGAAGGCAGAGTTCAAGAATGGTAAGGGGAACCAGAGAAAAGGAGAGAACTATGGAGAGTTTCTCTGGATTTTCAGCTGGACTCTGATCCTTGCCTGTGTGTGAGGAAAATACTTGAAGCAGGAAAAAGAACTCCTAGAAGGAAAGAGGGCTCACTTAGGACTGGAAATAGTTCCTGTTCCCCAAAATCATAGTTGAGATAATCTTAGTTCACTCAATATCAGGTAGAGCACTCAAAATGGATTTGTCTTACTAGCAAATTTAGCCCTAGCTAGGCATTGATCTGTTCCTACTTAACACAACTTGAAAGCAAGACCTGAAGTGATCAAACTATTTCCAAACAACCACAGCTCAGAACAAAGATTGAGAATCCTTAAAGAAATACAAAATAAGACATTCTAGCACATGATGTCTGGCTTTCAAACAAAAATTACCAGACAGAAGAAGAAATAAGAAAATGCACCCCATAATGAAGATAAAAATCAATCAATAAAAACTGAGCCACAACTGACACAGAGACTCAGCATACAGAACATTAAAACAACTCTAACTATATTTAATATGTTCAAGAAACTAGAAAAAAATGGGTAAGAAGATATAAAAAAAAATTGAACTTCTAAAGATGAAAACTACAATGTGTGTAAAATATACTAGATGATTTAACAACAGATTAGATATTGCAGAAGAAAATACTAGTAAACTTGAAGTAATAGAAAAAGGCTAAAAATGAACATAGACTCAGTAAACTGTGAAGAAACTTCAAACAATCTAATATATGGATAATTGGAGTCCCCAAAGGAGGGATAGAAGGGCAGAAGAAATATTTGAAAAAATAATGGCCAAAATTTTTCAAATTATAATGAAAACTATAAACGCACAGATTCAAGAAACTCAATAAATTACAAACACAAGAAAGATGAAGAAACATACATATATTAAGGCACATAATAAAAAAATGTTAAAACCTGTGAAAAAAAAGAAAATTTTAGAAGTATCCAGAGGGAAAAGAAAAAGGCAGGAAACAAAGATAACAGTGACAGCAGTTTTCAAGTCAGGAAAAAAATACATATAAGCAGGCAGCACCTATGGCTCAAAGGAGTAGGGTGCTGGCCCCATATACTAGAGGTGGTGGGTTCAAACTCAGCCCTGGCCAAAAAAAAAAAAAAAAATACATATAAGCTATAAGACAACAGAGTAACATATTTAAAATACTGAAAGAAAAAAAAAAACCTGTCAACCTAGAATTTATATTCAGCAAAAATATCTTCCAAAAATCAAGGTAAACCACTACAGTAGTTCACACTTGTAAACCTGACAGGCTGAGGTGAAAGGGTAGCTTGAGCTCAGAAGTTCAAGATCAGCCTGAGCAAGAGCGAGACCCCATTTCCACTAAAAATAGAAAAATTGGCTGGGTGTTATGGAGTATGTCTACTCAGGAGGTTGAGACAAGACGATCACGTGAGCCTAGGAGTTTGAGGTTGCAGTGAGCTACAATGACACCACTGCACTCTACCCAGGATGACAGAGAGAAAGACTCTGTCCCCACCCCCCAAAAATGTTGTACCTGGTCAACTCCATTGTACACCTGGTCAATCTCCATTCTCCATTCACCCTCTCTTAAAGTCTTTCCTTGTCCCTGGACTAGTCTCTTCTTTCTTATGGACTTTCACCCCAGTGATATGCCAGAACCTCTCGTCTTTATGGTTCATTAGCCAGGAAAGGAGGTAATGAGATCAGTCCAAGAACCAATCCAGACCCTTGCTGTGGCCCTCCTGATGTCCATCACCACAAACTAATTCCTTAGGACTCAGTAAGTTGGAGAAAGGGACTCCTCCTCCTCTGGGACCTCCCATTTCTCCTCTGTCCATTGACTCCTCTGAAAATCCTACTGCTAAGTTGGGATTTACCACAGGATCCGAGATCAGTATCCCAATCCCTCAACACCTTCCCCTGGAGATTCCTGAGGAACAGGGTTGGAATTCTCCAGACTTTGTTCTCTCAGCTCCACTGGTGACACAGGGACACCTGCCTCCCCACTGGTGAACCTCTACCCCATTTCTCCTCCTCCATACCTTATAAATCATGGGCAGTTGTAATTCAATTCCTTCCCCAAAACTACCACCAGCAGTCTCCTCAAAAACCTGGGTTTATGGCTCGGTGCCTATGGTTCAAGTGGCTAAGGTGCCAGCCACATACACCTAGGGTGGTGGGTTTGAATCTAACCTGAGGCCACCAAAACAACAATGACTGCAACCAAAAAATAGCCAGGTGTTGTGGCGGGCACCTGTGGTCCCAGCTACTTGGGAGGCTGAGGCAGGAGACTCGCTTGAGCCCAAGTGTTGGAGGTTGCTGTGAGCTGTGATGCCAGAGCACTCTACCCAGGGGGATAGCTTAAGGCTCTGTCTCAAAAAAAAAAAAAAATACCCAAAACCTGGGTTTAAAAGGAGACGTCAAACCACCTCTACAACACTGCCTGGGCCCAGTGCAAATTAGACAACAGAAACTGATAGCTTAAATTTGACACTTTCAATTTAAACATTCTCAGAAATCTTAAAAATTTCATAACTTGCAATGGCAAATGGTCTGGGGTCCCCTATTTTCAAGCTTTCTTCTTCCTTCAGGGTCATTGTTGGCTCTGCTAGACCTGCACCATCTTTCAAATTCTCCTTCTCAATGAACAGCCACCACCTCAACCTTTTACCTCTAACTCAGACTTTGACTGAACTGATCATTCTGTTCTCCCTTCTTATGCCTCTCCATCTCCTGAACCTTCTGCCCTCATTTGTTCCCCAATTTCTACACCACCAACCTGTCCCCCTGACTCCTTTTTTCTCTCCGTCCACCCAAATTCTTTTCTCCTCCACATCCCCACTCTTGTGGAAAGCCTCTGGAAGCTATTTTACCCTTATGTAAAGTAGCAGGAGCTGAAGGCATTAGCAGAGTCCGTGTCCCCTTTAACCTAGATCTATCCCAAATTGAAAAGCCCTTTGAGTCCTTTTCAAACGACCCTACCCAATAAGCAAAAATTCCAATCCCTCTTGTGGAAGGACCTTTACATAGTGCTTTCCTCCACCCCCACTCCTAAGGAAAAACCCATATTTGGGTTGCAGCCACAGCCTTCACAGATACCTTAACTGAAACCCTCCTAAAATATACCAACCTTGACCCCAAATCTGAGGCTGGAAGATTCTACTTAAACATCTACTTTATCTCTCAACTAGCCTCAGATATAAGAAAAAGGCTTTATAAACTGAGGACAAGGCCAGGTGCAAGGGCTCACACCTGTAATCCTAGCACTCTGGGAGGCTAAGGAGGGTGGATTGCTTGAGCTCACAGGTTCAAGACCAGCCTGCGCCAGAGTGAGACCCCTGTCTCTAAAAATAGCCAGACCATTGTGGTGGGCATCTGTAGTCCCAGTTACTCAGGAGGGTGAGGCAAGAGAATTGCTTGAGCCCAAGAGTTTGAGGTTTCTGTGAGCTGTGACACCATTGCACTCTACCAAAGGTGATAAAGCAAAACTGTCTTTAAAAAAAAAGAAAGAAAGAAAGAAAGAAAAGAAAATTTCTATCTCTTTCGGTCTCCTACTCCTCATTTGCTTAAAAGTTAGTCACTGCACCCTTATTTACTTCTGTCTAATTACTACTCTACAGCTGATAGTTTTAAAAAATTATTTAAATTCTGATGTCGTGAAATCATAAAGCTACCACTTCTATAATATTTCTAAATTTTGCTGAATTGAAGGTTAATTTCAATTCCTAATTTTGATTCTGGAAGAAAGTGAATTCTCCAGTCATCCAATTTTACGTTTTTAAACCTGATAAATGAATTAAGGACACAGAAGTCCTTTCCTTCGCAACCATTTTTGATATCAGGTAACCATGTAAGACTTAGGCGGACCAGAGAAGATGTCAGGGATCGTGCTTATGTTGTGGTTTCAAAACATTTTTCATGTTATGTTAGGTAATTTGTAAGATATAAGACTTCAGCTGTCTATGATTAAAACTAAGTCTTTTCTCTATCAAAGAATAACATTTTTACCTTTTAAAATCTTCTAATTATCAGTTTGACTATCCTATTTTATGAAAAATTGTTTTTGATAAGAAAGATCAAAGAGAAAGGAGAATAATGATGTATAAGAAAGCATCATGTCGGCTTGGCACCTGTGGCTCAAGTGGCTAAGACGCCAGCCACATACACCGAAGGTGGCAGGTTCGAATCCAGCCCAGGCCCACCAAAACAACAATGATGGCTACAACCAAAAAAAAGCTGGGTGCTGTGGTGGGTGTCTGTGGTCCCAGCTGCTTGGGAGACTGAGGCAGGAGATTTGCTTGAGCCCAGGAGTTGGAGGTTGCTGTGAGCTGTGATGCCACAGCACTCTACCCAGGGGAATAGCTTGAGGCTCTGTCTCAAAAAACAAAAAAAGAAAGAAAGAAAGAAAGCATCATGTGTGGTGAACTTGTGTCCTGAAATAGAATGACTGGTTATTTAAAAATAAGAGTTATTTAAAAATAAGGACAAAACAGGCAGTTGAGCATGTTTGTAAATTGTCTGTGCAGATTGAATGGAACTCAAAAGAAGGAATTTATAAAAGAATTTGTATGTGATCCAGTTGTCTATAATTTACAAAATTTGGTTAAAACAACAAAGTTTTCTTAAAATCTTAATTCACTCTTGATGAAATTACATGACCTATTTCCCTTTAATTTTAAAATCACACTACAGGAGGTTATTTTTTGTTTTTGTTTTTGTTTTTAGCTTTTCTATAACTGGCCTGAAAAATCTAAACTAAAAAAGTTAAGGTTTACACCCATGTAACCTCCTTTATTGCCCTTAAAATCTTTTGAAATTCAGTCTTTTTGACTTCAAACTAGCTTTTTAAATATTAAGACCACTAAAATTCTAAACAAGACATATTAGACTTGTTTGAAATGTTAAAATTATACAGGAAACAAAACAAATTCTTGCCTACCCACCAACTGGACAGGCACCTCTAATCTTTCTTATCTGTCTCCTAAAATAAACAAGGCCCATCCTGATCAACATCTACCCATTCCAATAAAAACACATGTCAAACCCAAAAGAGCCCCCATCTTAATCCTACTCCTCACTGCCCTGGCGAACTACAAGGGATCCAGACAAGACTCAGAAGCATGGAATCTTCTCTACATTTTTTAACTACAAAACCAAATAGATTTCTTAGCAGCCCTGACCCTCCAAAGTAGACATGGCTTAGACTTTCTCACTGCAGAAAAGGGAGACTTGTGTGTTTATTCCAAAATGAAAAATGTTCCTTCTAAGTCAACCGGTCTAGACTCCTCAGAGATGCAGCCAAAAAATGAGCTGCCAATCTCTGAAGACAAAGAGAAAACAGCTGGTGATCGTGGTTTGACTCGAAAAGCTGGCTCCCTTGGGTCTTACCTCTAATCACCCCTTTACTTCTTTTATTACTTCCTGTCTCCCTAGGTCCACTCCTTATACGAACTGCAATCCAGTTAATTCAGAACATGGTTTACCGCTTAACCTAACCACATATCACCAAAGTCCTCCCTCTCAAAGACGCTTGCCCCAGATGACACCAAAAGCTTCCTAAACCCAATAACTTTCCCCATACTCCTAAAAGAGTTAGTGCCTCTATCTAGCACAGTGGTTCTCACCTTCCTAATGCCTTCTAATGCTGTAACCCTTTAATACAGTTCCTCATGCTGGGGTGACCCCCAACCATAAAATTATTTTCATTGGTATTCATAACTATAATTTTGCTACTGTTATGAATCATAAGGTAAATATCTGATATGCAGGATGTATTTTCATTGTTACAAAGGGGTTGTGACCCACAGGTTGAGAACTGCTGAAGCAGGAAGAAATTTTGAGAGATTTCTGCACCCCCATTCCTTAAAATAAAAAGTGGGGAGTTGTAGGAAAGGAATTCTCTTTCCTGACAGGAGCTTAGCCATTTTAGAAAATCAGGTCAGAAACCAGCAATCCCCTCCCCAGTTTCCTGGAGTCCCTCAAGGCCAGCGTTCCTGGAAACACCCTGACCCTACAGAAATGCCCATAATCCTGACTCAGACTAGAGAAGAGCCCCAGGAGGTACTCCTGGCTCACCGCCACATTCCACCTATACTGATAAGGCTAATAAAAGCCTTTTACAACTGTGGGAGCTGAGCTGACTCCATTCTCCTTTTCCCCTCTATTAAAGTCTTTCCTTATGGGGGATGTCAAGGTAAATAAACATAGTTGTGATGTGATCTTGCAATTCTACTCTTAGATATATACCCAAAACAAATAAAAACATACATCCACTTAAAAAGTTATACACAAATGTTTATAGCAGCATTATTCACAATAGACAAAAAAGCAGAGACACTTCAAGTGTCCATCAACTGAGTAATGGATTTTAAAAAATGTGACATATCCCTACAATGGAATATTATTCAGTCATATAAGGAAATAAAGTACTGACAAATGCTAAAAAATAATGAATCTTGAAAACAGCATGGTAGGTGGGAGAAGCCAGTTATAAAAGACCACATATTGAATTATTTCATTTGTATAAAATTTCCAGAATAGGAAATATATACAGGCAGAATTAGTAGTTACCTAGGACTAAGAAAGATTGCAGAAAATAACGGAGTGACTGATAATGGGTAGGGTTTTCCTTCGAGAGTGACAAAATTGTTCTAAGGTCAGGCCTTAAGCTGACCAATGGCTACACTCCCAATACTTTGGGAGGCCAAGACAGAAGGATTACTTGAGGCCACAAGTTCAAGATCAGCATGGGCAATGAAGCAATACCCCACCTCCCTATAAACAAAACTAGGCAGTATGGTGGTATCTACCTGTATTACCAGCTACTTGGTGGCTGATGTAGGATTGTTCAAGCCCAAGAATTCAAGGCCACAGTGAGCTGTGAGCTATGACCATGCCACTGCACTCCAGCCTGGGTGACAGATCAAGACTCCATCTCTAAAAGAAACAAAATATTCTAACGCTGATTATGGTGATGGTTACACAATTCCATGAATATCCTAAAAAGACACTGAAATATATGTTTTAAATGGACAAATTATGTAGTATACGAATTATACCTCATTCTAGGTATAAAAAATAGAATTCTTTTTAAAAACAACAGTAAAATAAAGACTTTTCAGATTTACATATTTTGAAAAAGAATATCAAGAGTAGACCTGCACCATAAGAATTGTTACAGAAAGTCCTTCAGGCAAAATGTAAATCTGGATCTACATAATGGAATGAAGGATACCAAAAATGGAAACCATGTGAGTCAATATAAAACTTTTTATTTATTTATTTACTATTGTAGTCACTCTGTTACCCTGGCTAAAGTGAAGTGGCCCGATCTTAGCTTACTGTGACCTCAAATTCCTGGGCTTAAGTGATCTTCCTGCTTCTGCCTCCTGAGTAGCTGGAACAGGCCACCATTCCCCGATGATTTTTTTATTTACGTAGAGGTGGGATCTCACCATGTTGCCTAGCTTTGCCTCAAACTCCTGGCCTCAAGATATCCTCCTACCCCAGCCTCTCAAAGTTCTGGGATTATAGGTTTAAACCACTACATCCAGCCTACTTTCTATTTATTATATAAATCTTTTTCAAAAATAACTACTTAATGATAAAATAGAAACAAGATATTGTGGGGTTTATAAATGTATCACAACAACAGCACAAAGACCAGAAAAGGAGAAATGGAAGTTTATTATTGTGAGGTTCTTATATTACACATGAAGTCATATAATATCAATTGAAGATAGATCTTCAGTAAGAAAAAATGCATACTAAAAACACTGAAACAATCACTAAAAAAAAAAAAAAGATATTTATAAGGGTATATGGCACACTTCATGGGTGAAGAACTCAAACACAACTTGGACTTCTCCTAACAAACACAAACAATGTAAGCTAATCATATGAACTCTTGTATCATCTGAAATTTTTTTTAAAAGGAAAAGAAAAACGTTGAAGAGATCAAAGGCCAAAAAAAGGTATAAAAGGAGGGACAAAGAACAGAGAAGACAAATTTAAAAACAAAAGTTAAGATAGTAGATTTAAACCCAACTAGATCAATAATTTCATTAAATGTAAATGGTCTAAAACCCTAATAGTGGGCAGAGATTGTCAGATTGAACCAAAAACAAAAACAAGATCCAAGTAAATACAGAAACCCACTTTAAAAAGGAAAACAAATAAATTATAAGTACAAATGAAAGGATATAATGGACATATTATTCTCAAAAGAGAAAATTAGAGTGGCTATATCATCATCAGAATAATGTAAAACAAATACTCTAAGGCTCAAATACTTTTACAGTATTTTTTGGTCAATGTGACCATATTAGGGGATCATTTACAACCTAAAACTAGAAGGGGAAAATCCTGTTTGAGCTGAGTTTATTTGGAGAGAAAAAATGACTCTCTTTCTTGAAAAACAAATGTAGGTGTTCTGGCCAGTCCCAGCTGAGATCCTGGACAATATCCAGTGTTATCTGCTGCACATCTGAAAAAGAAAGACCAGGCCCTGGGCAGCACCTGTGGCTCAAAGGAGTAGGAGTGCCGGCCCCATATGCTGGAAGTGGCAGGTTCAAACCCAACCCCAGCCCAAAAAAAAACAAAAAACAAAAAACAAAAAAACAAAAAAACAAAAGAAAGAAAGAAAGAAAGAAAACCAGACCCTTGCTATTGCTTGCCTCAGTGGACACTGAGTGGTACACAAATGAGTGGTACCACTGAGTGGTACACAAAGCCCTGCCCAAATTGTAGATTTATGATGTCATTGTTTTAAGCCACTAAGTTTTAAAGTGATTTGTTACACTACAGGTCACTGCAACAACCTTTTCCAGTCCATCCCCAACTGCTGTCATCATTCAACACACCCAACATTCTGAGATAACAGTCAGTGTCATATAACAGTATGCCAGTAAGTCATCCTGCCTTGGTTTATTATGCCCTCAAAAATGGCAAGCAAGTGAATGAATAAAGGAAAAAAATGAGACAAATAAGGCTGAAGTTACTTTCCCTAAGATCACCCATCAAATCCCAATTGTATAAATCAAATCAGAATTTTTATTTAGTGTTCCTCAGCTCCTTGCGTTGAGCAACAGACTGCAGACTATAGTGCAATAGGACAGTCCAGCTTCAATTCCCAGATACATCATTTTCTTGCTCTGTGATTTGGGACAAGTTACTTCACTTCTTATGTAAAACAGATATCGAAAAAGAGATAATGTATGCAAAAACATTTGGCACAGAGCTTATCACTCAGTAACTATTCTAGAAATGCTGTTGTTATATTCAGTGTTAGCATAATTATCATTGTAATTTAAGAGATGTCAGGTCCAGCTTCAGGGCATGTGATCTATATAGTAACTCAGAAAAGGGCCAGCACTTTTCTGTTGCCATCTTGATAGTCATAATAATTTTCCCTTTGAATTTGTATTTTGTAAATAAAATCCAATGGGATAATGGAATGCTCTCATGAGCAGAGGACATATATGTGATTCGCACATCTGCCACCATTCCTTACCACCATATTCACATATGTCTTTGCAGATGCCCTACCAGCAGAAGTAAGTACAAGATAGATACGTTATATCTATAACTGAGTGAGTGGAGGTCCTGATAACACCAAGAAGCCATGCTTTTATTTCAAATCAAAATTGGCCTCAAATGCAGAAGGAAGGCAATGACATTGTAAGGAATACAAGCCATTAAGAAATCCTCTCTCACGTCTTTCCTTACTTCCCTGTATTAATCAACCACTTACCCTAAAAATGACTGCATTTAAGGAAAAGAAAGACAGGGCAATCCATAGTCTCTTTTTTATCTCAAACCTTCCTTACTCACCAGTAGGCAAAAGGTAGAGAGTGTTAATGGTATAAGCACATATCAAGAAGTAAAATAAAAATAGTTGAGTTAGTTTGTGTAACATTCTCATTGTTCTCATAAGAACAAAATACATATGCATGTCTGAGCTATGAAATACGATTTGTGTAATTTCGGTGACTCTGCGTGTCAGTTAAATACTCATATATTTGCATTTAAAGCTAGCATTGCACCATATAAAGATGAACTAAAAAAATTCATGCTGAGAATTTAAATTTTTAGTGTTTTTTTTTTTTTTTACTTAAAATTACATTAAATAGCAATTTTTTTTAAAAGCACACACACACACTGTAAGTCCAGAAAGAGATCAAGGAAGAAAAGAAAATGCTTGTATTTTAGTATATAACTTTAACAACTTTTTTTTCTGCTTTTTAAACAAAGGGCCCTGAATTTTTGTTCTGCATTAGGACCCACAGATTATGTAACTGGCCTTGAGAAGAGAAGTCTATTCTGCTACAATGTAATTATTGCGATAATTATAATTCTTAAGAAATCACACATGATAAAACATACATTATAAAAATAGTTTCTTCATTGGAAATAAGAGGTTTTAGACTAGAGAATTTTAGACTCAGAATAGACATATTCCTGTGGGATTCCTGGTATAGGGAGAATTTATAACTATAAATGCGTGGTTGCAACACCTAACATCACCTAGCAAATCCAGCATATGAATGCATTTACTTTTTGCTCAAGAGGATTGGACTTTCTTTTTCTATTGCCACAGCATTATCAGTAGTAAGAGAGTCTTTCCTGGTCTTCACAGCTTTTTCATGTACTGTCATATTAAGCAAACCAAGAAGCCATTCCTACCAAGCAACTATGTCTCCTCCATGGTTTGTTTCCTTTCTAAGGGTGCTGCTTCCTCATGGCTATTTACTCCCTCTCCTGATAGCTTTATCATCTATCTGTCTTTGTAGTGCAAACCATATTCCTGAAATACAATAACCCACCAGGACATCCGCTTCTTAACAGGAAACACTGGAAAGTCTGTAATTATTATATGTCAAGATCTTGACAGACTAAAAAGTAAGAAAACACTAAAAATTAAAAATGTAGAAATCAAGGTGCTATCTGGAAAACAGCACCCATCTCAATGGAACTTTAAACTGTTTCCCTCACATTACAACTAAAAGGTGGTTTATTAAATTCCCCTCCTATTACAGCTGTGGAACTTGAAGCCTGGAGGTCTTCACGAATTCCAACAAGGTACTGAACTCATGAGAGACAGAACTAGGATTCATGTACAAACATCTTGCCTCCTGACTGAGAATTTCTCTATCATAACCCAGTGAAACACTGCAAAAGAATGCCTTGAGTTTCCAAAGGGGTGTCCACATCTCTGAAAGAAAAATTCTGGAGTCTCTATCCCATCTAATATAATTCAAAATTAATCAGATCTTTCCATTGGAAGAGGTTAAGACTATGCAAACTACCCCAAACAAGCATTTTTAGAAACTTTAAAAATTATTTTAAAGACTTTAGGTCTTTGGCCAACACTTTAAGGTTAGAGAAACTTCATTTTGAGTTTCATAACCTTAGTGAAGTTTACCAGAATCAGCAAGGGCCGTTGTTTTGTGTCCTCCTGGTGGGGGACAGGTGCCTAACACAGGCACATAGATTCAATCCTTAGATGGAAAACTGCCATTTTCTGAGTCAATTCAACAATGATCATTTGCAGTATGGCTACCCATGGGCCAAACAGGATCCAAGCTCTAGGATTATACACAGACATCAGAAAGAGAAGGGCTAGCCCTTGTGTTCATAACCAAGTAGAGAAGATAAGTCCTCAAACTGCTAAGCATAATATATGATATATAATATCTATAAAGTGCTACACCCCGTCCAGAAGCTGAGTGCTGTTAAGACCACTCTGAGAAGACTTGAAGGGTATTTGCAATTTGCTGGTATGCAATGATTGTGGGAAGGGGGAAGGAGTTTGTGGTTATCTTTTTACACTTGATCTTAGCCAAAAGGCTGAGAAGCAATGTGTGGTTATCTATTTAAATGTGAATACTTCTTACACTACTTGGAGGAATAATAGTTTATTCATTCATTTAGCTTGTTTATTTAGCCTCCAGGCAGCTCAGGGATGTGGAGCACTGAGGGAAGAGAAGGAAAGGGAAGCAAAGCAAGACTGCTGCAAAGTCCCACACCCATGAGATCTGATCACCCTGGCCTGCAACAAGAGTCTTGGTAAGTCCACTTAGCAAGGATCCCCTACTCTGATGCCTCCTCTTAGTGATTTTCCATCCACTGATGCCTTACTCTGCTGGTTGACTAGAAATCCCCAGCTGTCTTTGTAGTATTCAGAACTGATGCCTGATGCCTCCTGCAACAGTCCTAAATAAAGTCTTCTTTGCCATTGTAACAAGTATCAAAAGAATTTTTTCTTTAACACTACTCTCTTTTTTTTCCCTTTTTTT
>CAUYQV010131881.1:0-14582 GCA_963574575.1 Galagoides demidoff
GCCCGGCCATTTTTTGGTTGCAGCCATCATTGTTGTTTGGCGGGCCCGGGCTGGGGATTCGAACCCGCCACCTTAGGTGTACGTGGCTGGCGCCTTAGCCGATTGAGCCACAGGTGCTGAGCCTGAAAATTATCTTTTAAAGTACAATTTACCCATCTCTACTTAGGATCACTGTTACTGTGAACAGTGATCCTAAGATATACTTTAGCCAAGTAATGTGTTTTGAGAATGTTATATAGCTGGATGGCCATTTAAATATTGTGTAAATCAGGATACTTTTATTTATTTATTTTTGAGACAGAGTCTCACTATGTTGCCCTTGGTAGAGTGCCATGGCGTCACAGCAACCTCAAATTCTTGGGCTTAAGCGATTCTCTTGTCTCAGCCTTCCAAGTAGCTGGGACTACAAGTGCCAGCCACAATGCCCGGCTATTTTTTTTCTTTTTTTTGAGACAGAGTCTTGCTGTGTTGTCCTCAATAGAGTGCCATGGCATCACAGCAACCTCAAACTCTTGGGCTTAAGCAATTTTCTTGCCTCAGCCTCCCAAGTAGCTGGGACTACAGGTTCCCGCCACAGTGCCTGGCTATTTTTTGGTTGTAGTTGTCATTGTTCTTTGGTACGCCTGGGCTGGATTCAAACCAGCCAGATCTGGTGTATGTGGCTGGCACCCTAGCAGCTGAGCTACAAGCGCTGAGTTGTATTTATTTGTTTTTGAGACAGAGTGTCACTTTGTTCTCCTCAGTATAGTGCTGTGACATCATAGCTCACAGCAACCTCAACTCTTGGGCTGAAGTGATTTTCTTGCCTCAGCCTCCCAGGTACCTGGGACTATAGGCGCCTGGCACAATGCCCAGCAATTTTTACAGAGATGCGGTCTCGCTCTGGCTCTGGCTGGTCTTGAACCTGTGAGCTCAGGAAGTCCAACTGCCTCTACCTCCTAGAGTGGCAGGTTTATAGGCATGAGCCACCATACCCGGCCCCTTTTTATAACTTTTGAAATGGAGGGAAATCAGTTGGAAAAGACAGATTTCTAAATGGGAAAAATATAGATGGGTATATGATTTAGATTCAAATAGCACCTTTTGACTTTGTTCTGAAATTTGTTTATTGAAGTCATCTTTGATAAATCACATCTGATTTAATTTTCTTTTTTTGCTGTCCTTTTGTAAAAAAGAACATATAGTTTTGAAAATATGGGAGTTTTTTTTTCTGGTTCTAAAAATCCTATTGAATTTTGTCTTTCTTAATGCTCTGCTTTATAATTTTTGTTTTTTTTAGAGACAGAGTCTCATTTTGTCGCCCTCAATAGAGTGATATGGCATCATAACTCACAGCAACCTCCAGCTCTTGGGCTTAGGCAATTCTCTTGCCTCAGCCTCCTGAGTAGCTGGGACCACAGGTGCATCCTGCAACACGCTGCTATTTTTTGTTGCAGTTTGGCTGGGGCTGGGTTTGGACCTGCCATCCTTGGTACGTGGGGCTGGTGCCCTACTCACTGAGCTAGAGGTGCCGCCCAGTTTTTTTTTTTTTTTTTTTTAAGAAGACAGATTCTCACTCAGTTGCCCTGGGTAGAGTACTGTGGCTCCATAGCTTACAGCAATCTTAAACTCCTGGACTCAAGTAATCCTCTTGTCTCAGCCTCATGAGCTGGGGCTATAGGAACCTACCACAACACTGGGCTTGTTTTTTTGTTTTTGGGAGAAACAGGGTCTCGCTTTACTCAGGCTGACCTTGAACTCAGGCAGTACCCACCTCAGCCTCCCAGAGTGCTAGGATTACTTGCATGAGCCACCATGCCCAGCCTCTGCTTTATAATTTTAAGACTTCTTCAGTGAGCCTTGGACTTTGCACACCTGTATTCTAATGATTTGGGGTTAATTTTTAGAATTTAGAGCAATAGAGAAAATTGTAGTTTTTCATATCTTCATATATGTCATTTTCATTTTAATCATGAGTACTTACATTTCATGTTGAGTTTCTTTTTGCACACTAAAGTATATTTATTTGTGTAATAATTTTTTATTTTGAATTCAAGGATCAAGATTATAGAACTGGCCCAAGTGAGGAGAAACCCACGAGGCTTATTCGATTAAGTGGGGTGCCTGAAAATGTTACAAAAGAAGAGGTAAGAGGTCTATACTCTACTTTTGTCTCTTGGTTAATGAAAGTTTTCAGCTGGGCACAATGGCTTATGCATATAACAATAGCACTTTGGGAGGCTAAGGTGGGAGGATCACTTGAGGTCAGGATTTTGAGAATGGCCTGGGCAACACAGAAGACCTCATCTTTAGGAAAAAAAAAAAGTAACTGGCAGCGGTGTCTGTGGCTCAAAGGAGTAGGGCGCCAGCCCCATATTCTGGAGGTGGCAGGTTCAAACTTGGCCTCAGCCAAAAACTGCAAAAAAAAAAAAAGGAGCTGGTTGTGGTGGTGCATGCTGGTAGTCCCAGCTACTTAGGACGCTATTAATGGGAGTCCTGGAACCCAGGAGTTCAAGGCTGTAGCAGTGAGCTACATTGTGCCACACGCTTCATCCTGGGTGACAGCAAGATGCTGTATTTAAAAGAAAAACAGGCTCGGCGCCTGTGGCTCAATCAGCTAAGGTGCTAGCCACATACACCTAAGGTGGCGGGTTCGAATCCCCAGCCCGGGCCCACCAACCAACAATGATGGCTGCAACCAAAAAATGGCCAGGCACCTGTGGTCCTAGCTGCTTGGGAGGCGGAGGCAGGAGACTCGCTTGAGCCCAGGAGTTGGAGGTTGCTATGAGCTGTGATGCCATGGCACTCTACCCAGAGGGATAGCTTGAGGCTCCGTCTCAAAAAAAAAAAAAAAAAAAAAAAAAGAAAAACAATTTTTTGTAATTCTTTAGTTTGAAAAACTGCCAAATTGGCTTAGCACCTTCAGCTCAGTGGCTAGGGTGTCAGCTACAAACACTGGAGCTGGCAAATTCGAACCCTTTCTGGGCTTGCCAAACAACAGTGACAACTACAACCAAAATAGCCAGGCACTATGTCAGGCACCTGTAGTCCCAGCTACCTGGGAGGCTGAGGCAAGAGAATCTCTTAAGCCCAAGAGTTTGAGGTTGCTTTGAGCTGTGATGCCAGGACTCTCTACCGAGGTTGACATAGTAAGACTCTGTCTCAAAAAAAAAGGAGAAATAACTACCAAATCACTGAAAGTGCAGGGAAACATACAAAGAAGTCTTATGTATGCTTCACCCAGGCTCTCTCATTGTTGATATTTTGTATGACTATAGTACAATATCTAAAGCAGGAAATTGACTTTGGTATGTATGATACCCAGATTTCACCAGTTAAACATGTATGTACTCACTGAGGTGAGGTTTATTAAGAAAAAATTATGGAGCTCAAGTAGCTAAGGTGCCAGCCACATACACCTAAGGTGGCGGGTTCGAATCCAGCCGGGACCCGCCAAACGACGGCTGCAACCAAAAAAATAGCCGGGCATTGTGGAGGGTGCCTGTGGTCCCAACTACTTGGGAGGCTGGGGCAGGAGACTCGCTTGAGCCCAGGAGTTGGAGGTTGCTGTGAGCTGTGATGCCACAGCACTCTACCCAGGGGGATAGCTTGAGGCTCTGTCTCAAAAAAAAAAAAAAATTATGGAAAATGATTGATTTTTTTCAGATCTGATTATCATCCTTTAGGGCACATTATTTCTGGAGTACAGGTTTACGGATTGCAGTTTATAATATAGTACTGAAAACTGGAAACTGCTTAATTGTCCAGTGACAAAGGATTAGCTGACTAAATTAGGGCTGAATTTATGAAGAATTGGTCAGAATACTATAAAAGCTAACAGTGTTTACTTTGTGGCAGACATTGTGTGGTACAAGCATTAGATCATTTAATTATCAGAGTATCATATGAGTAGGTACTATAAATTTAGTCAATCCAAATATTGGGTGCTACTGTGTGATACAGCAGTAAATATTATATAGTCACTGCCTCTGTGGAGCAAAAAAAAAAGCAAGCAAAGGTTTGGAGCCGATTGCTCAGAGGCTAGGGTTCCAGCCACATACACCAGAGCTGGTGGGTTCAAACCCAGCCTGGGCCTGCCAGATGATAATGACAATTACAAAAAAAAAAATAGATAGGCATTGCGGCAGGCGCCTGTAGTCCCAGCTACTTGGCAGGCTGAGGCAAGAGAATCACTTAAGCCCAGGAATTGCCTAAGTCTAAGAGCTGGAGGTTGCTGTGAGGTATGACATCACCGCACTCTACCTAGGGTGACATAATGAGACTCCTATCTCAAAAACAAACAAACAAAAAAAGCAAGCAAAAAGTAGGTGGTAATCTCAGGTAGTAATAAATGCTCTGATGAAAACTGAAGTAGAGGTTTAGTGTGTCACTGGGATTGGAGAGTCATGGGAAACTTCATAGGAAAAGATATTTGAGCCCAACCCTGAATACAATGATAGAATAGTCCATTTGAAGATGGAGAAATGAACTAACTAGGCTGAGGGAGTTCTTGCTGAGGTAGTGCCATGATCCTATACAATCATTATGAGTTCAGTGCATAATTTTATTTTATTTATTTATTTATTTATTTTGAGACAGAGTCTCACTTTGTCACCCTCAGTAGAGTGCTGTAGCCTTACAGCTCACAGCAACCTCCAGCTCTTGGGCTTAGGCGATTCTCTTGCCTCAGCCTCCCAAGTAGCTGGGACTACAGGCACCTGCCACAACACTCAGATATTTTTTTGTTGCAATTTGGTCAGGGCCAGGTTCTAACCCTCCACCCTTGGTATAAGGCACCCTCCTCACTGAGCCACAGGTACTGCCCGATAATTTTATGTTTAACAGATGAAAAATTGCATATGAGGTTACATAGCAAGTGATTAGGAGGCTTAGGATCTAATGTCAGAGTTTGAGCTCCTTTTTTTTTTTTTTTGAGACAGTCTCACTCTGTGCCCAGGGTAGAGTGTAGCATAACAGCTCATAGCAACCTCAAACTCTTGGACTCAAGTGATCGTCTTTCCCCAGCCTCCCAAGTAGCTGGGACTGTAGGTACCTGGCTATTTTTAGAGACAGGGTCTCATTCTGGCTCAGGTTGGTCTCAAACTCCTGTTCTCAGGCAATCCACCTGCCTTGGCTTCCCAGAGTGCTATGATTACAGGTGTGAACCACCATGTTCAGCCTAGTTTGAGCTCTTACAGGTTATGGTTTTCTTTCTTTTTATATACTTGAGAATTTTTGTTTTTTGAATGAGAATCATTATGTTCTCATCCAAGATTTTTGGAATGCCCAGAGTGTTAATTTTGCCTTTATAAGTAAAGTTGAGTGATCATAGCTTTAAATTATGTAGAATAAAAAACAGTAGGGAAAATGCAATGTTTGATTTTTGACTATGATTTGTATCCTTAATAGAAATACCATATTCTTGCAGATTCTTAATGCCTTTCAGACTCCTGATGGCATGCCTGTAAAGAACTTGGAGTTGAAGGAGCGTAACACAGGTGAGCTTCTTTACATGCAAGTGGCCTAGGGTTAGGAAGGGTCTTTGTCAGATCTCTACATCATTGCATCATGTGCTGCTCAAAATTTTTTTTAAGAAATCACAAATAAGATTTCCAGAAGCTTCCTGTTGGTGCCTTCAAATAGTAACCAGCTTTAGTCTTAGCTGTGGTTCTTTGTGGATGTTTGTCCACACGTGGGCGATGAGGATGCATGTTCCAGTTCTTCTGAGTGCCTATGAGATATAAAGCGAGTGTTGTAGCAATTACCTCTGAATGTATTTTATATAATTATTCTTGCTATTTATGTTCTTCATGGTGGTGGAATGTTTACATTTGAGACTGGTAGGATTTAATAAACTTTCTGTATATAAAATTTCACATTTCATTGCTTAGAGTGAAATTTATGACTTTTTAGAAAAATTATAGAAATTAGTGGTTTCTTGAATTTAAAGTCTTATTCTGAGAGTGGAGTTCTGCAACAGCTATTTTGTTGAAATCCATAAATAGATCCAGAAGAGTTTTATCTTTGACATCTGTTCTGTGGTTTAAACTGCAGATTAAACTTTTTAGAGTATCCTCATAGTTGTGTGTCAGAGTGCCAAGTTCAGTCAGTTCATTTAAATTTTACTTTAGAAAAAGTAGTCAAGACTCAGCGCTTGTGGCTTAAGTGGCTAAGGCACCAGCTACATACACCTAAGGTGGTGGGTTCGAATCCAGCCCAGGCCTGCCAAACAACAATGATGGCTACGACCAAAAAAATAGCCGGGTGTTGTGGCGGGCGCCTGTGGTCCCAGCTACTTGGGAGGCTGAGACAAGAGACTCGCTTGAGCCCAGGAGTTGGAGGTTGCTGTGAGGTGTGATGCCATGGCACTCTACCCAGGGGGACAGCTTGAGGCTCTGTCTCAAAAAAGAAAAGAAAAAGTAGTCAGGGTGGTGCCTATAGCTTAGCAGGTAGGACGCAGGCCATATACATCAAGGCTGGCGGGTTTGAACCCAGCCCAGGCCAACTAAATAACAATGATAACTGCAACAACAACAACAACAACAAAATAGCTGGCCATAGGATGGTGCCTGTGGCTCAGTTAGTAGGGCACTGGCCCCATATACTGAGGGTGGAGGGTTCGAACCTGGCCTGGTCAAACTGCAACAAAAAAATAGCTGGACGTTGTGGTGGGCACCTGTAGTCCCAGCTACTTGGGAGACTGAGGCAAGAGAATCGCCTAAGCCCAAGAGCTGGAGGTTGCTGTGAGCTGTGACACCATGGCACTCTGTAGAAGGTGACATAGTGAGACTCTGTCTCAAAAAAAAGAAAAAGAGTAGTCAGAAGCGAAATGCCAAGCACTCAAGGTTTTGACCAGTATTTTTAGGACTACATAATAAGAAATGGTTTAGGGTGGTGCCTGTGGCTCAGTGAGTAGGGCTCTGGCCCCATATACTGAGGGTGGTGGGTTCAAATCTGCCCCCGGTCAAATGCAACAAAAAATAGCTTGGCGTTCCAGTGGGCACCTGTGATCCCAGCTATTTGGGTGGCTGAGGCAAGAGAATCGCCTAAGCCCAAGAACTGGAGGTTGCTGTAAGCTGTGACACCACAGCAGTCTACCGGGGACAACAAAGTGAGACTCTGTCTCTAAAAAAAAAGGAAGAAGAAGAAATGGTTTAAAAATAGGGCTTTTTTTTTTTTTTTTTGCTGGGGCTGGATTTGAACCTGCCACCCCTGGCATATGGGGACGGCACCCTACTCCTTTGAGCCACAGGCGCTGCCCAATAAAGGTGGTTTTTAAGTGACCTATTTTATAGAATTTTAAATTGAAAAAAGGAGACCATTAATCTTTTAATAGAACTTAGAATTCACTAATTTAGTTAAAGATGTCTTCAAGTAAGAGCTTATGTTTTTGAGGATATAATTTTAAACAGTTTACCATGGAAAAACATTTTAGCATTACTAGATAACTTCCTCTTCAAATTGGTTCTGCAAATGAGACTAACCTGCAAAAATAAAATTTTACGTTTTAGATAATAGGATATTTGTGTTAAGTCTAGAAGTAATTTTTTTCTGTAATTTTAGAGCAAAGAAATATTATTATAGAAAGCTAATTATTTCTTTGTTTTAAAAATACTGACCCTTGGGGCAGTGCCTGTGGCTCAGTGAGTAGGGTGCCAGCATCATATACCAAGGGTGGTGGGTTCAAACCCAGCCATGGCCAAACTGCAACAAAAAATAGCTGGACATTGTTGCAGGTGCCTGTAGTCCCAGCTACTTGGGAGGCTGAGGCAATAGAATCGCCTAAGCCCAGGAGTTGGAGGTTGCTGTGAGCTGTGACACCATGGCATTCCACCGAGGGCAACAAAGTGAGTCTCTGTCTCTAAATAAAAGAAAAAAAAAGTGGGAAAAAAAGACAACTGACCCTGAGTTTGTGGAAGCATGACTAAGAGCAGTTAAGTTGTTTTTGTAGGTCGCTTTTCTTACATTTTACGGTCTCGCTTTTGTTACATTTATGTTTTGCGTGTGTCTCCTGCATGCTTTCTTTGGGAACTAAAGAGAATTTACAGACTGGAGATGCTTTTTAACTCACGGGGTAACAACCTCAGCTTCAATCTTGTTTAATGAACTATGCTTTCATTAACTATTGATATATTTAGGAAAGAAGAGTTTTTTTTTTTTTTTTAAATAGAGATAGAGTCTTAATTTGTCCCCCTTGGTAGAGTGCTATGACGTCACAGCTCACAGCAACCTCCAGCTCTTGGGCTTAGGCTATTCTCTTGCCTCAGCCTCCCAAGTAGCTGGGACTATAGGTGCCCACCACAATGCCCAGCAATTTTTTTTGTTGTAGTTGCCATTGTTGTTTGGCAGGCCTGGGCTGACTTTGAAGTGGCCAGCCCTAGTATATGTGGCTGGTGTCCAAGCCGCTAAGCTATAGGTGCCGAGCCAGGAAAGAAGAGATGTCTTAGTGTAAAATAGCAGCAATTCAAACTCTTTGATTTCTTTAGTACACATTGACTTTTTTTTTGTTTTTAACTTTCTAATTATATTGTCAGATTTGTCAGCAGAGTAAAAAAAAGTACAGGATTCAAAGAGGAAGATCTTACATTTATTGGTTGTTGATAATGATTAAAATTGTTACTGGCAGACCAAAGATGTGTGAATTCGCTCAGGACAGTGTTTCAAAAAAAAAACAAAACCAGGGCGGTGCTTGTGGCTTAGTGGTTAGGGCGCCGGCCCCATGTACTAAGGGTGGTGGGTTCTTACCCCACCTTGGCCAAACTGCAACAGAAAATGGCCAGGTACTGTGGCAGGTGCCTGTAGTTGCCTAAACCCAGGAGTTGGAGGTTGCTGTCAGCTGTGATGCCATAGCACTGTACCAAGGGTGATAAAGTGAGTCTCTTGTCTCTTAAAAAAAGAACACCTTTTAGGGCAGGTGTGGTGGCTTATCAGAGTAATCCTATTACTCTGGGGGGGCGGAGGTGGGTGGATTACCTGAGCTCATGGGTTTGAGAGCAATAGTGAGACTTTGTCTCTAAAGATAGCTGAGCATTGTGGGGGACTCCTGTAGTCCCACCTACTTGGGAGACTAAGGCAAAAGAATCACTTGAGCCCAAGAGTTATAGGTTGCTGTGAGCTATGATGCCATGACACTCTACTGAGGGTGACAAAGTGACACTCTGTAAATGCACTCTTTTCTTAGCATTTTATGGTATCATGTGGTAGTATATTTAACATATATGCGAAGTTCTTTTTAAGGAAAGGATTGGACTAGTATTTCCATGTTGTCTCTATGTGACAGGTAGAATGAACTTCAGAAAAATATCGGTCAGATCATGTTACTCCCATGTATAAAACTCTCTGATGGCTTTCCATCTCACGTGGAAGAAATTCCTAACTCCTTGTTTTGTCTTACAAAACCCTGTATAAGCTGGCCATTGGCTGTTTTCTGATCTCATCCTATACTGATTTCCACCTCTTTTATTATGGTGTAGTCACTAAGCTTTTCTATAGTCATTGGCTGATACACATTTCTTTCTATGTCAGGGCCTTTGCACTCTTCTTCCCTCTGATTTGTCTTGGGGGGGGGGGAGTTAGTTCTTAGCCTCATTTTCATTCTCTGAGGCCTTGTCTCATCCAATCTAAAATCATTAGTCATTTTTCATCGTATCCTTGTTTGTTGGAATTGGATCTATGACTGCTATTTTTCACAGTGGTTTTATGTATCCTATTTCTCTCATTAGAGAGTTAGCTCCATGACAGCAGGAACCTGGTCTTTCTTGTTTCCTCCTGTTATTGGTATTTGACACTCAGTAGGTTTGTTGTATGCATGAAATGGATAAGTATCTATGATGTATGTGGATAGCAGCTGTGATTCCCTGTCAGGTGAGGAACATGTAGGTTTCATAGTGGTATAGCTCAGGACTTAACATATCTCCTGAAGAATATATGTCTTGGAACCATCAGATGCCCTCAGAACTTTAACATTCACTTAATAAAAGACCATATGTGATAGCCGGGTTTGGGTGATGTGTACTTGTAATCTTAGCTGCACAGGAAACGGAGGCAGGGGGATTGCCTTAGCCTAGGAGGTTGAGGCCAGCCTGGGTAACAGTGAGATTTCATTTCTTTTTTTTCTTTTTTTTTTTTTGAGACAGAGCCTCAAGCTGTCCCCCTGGGTAGAGTGCAGTGGCATCACAGCTCAGAGCAACCTCCAACTCCTGGTCTCAAGCGAGTCTCCTGCCTCAGCCTCCCAAGTAGCTGGGACCACAGGCGCCCAACACAACGCCAGGCTGTTTTTTGGTTGTAGCCATCATTATTGTTTGGTGGGCCTGGGCTGGATTCGAACCCACCACCTTGGGTGTACGTGGCGGGTTTGAATCCAGCCCGGGCCCGCCAAAGCAACAATGATGGTTGCAACCAAAAAATAGCTGAGCATTGTGGCGGGTGCCTGTGGTCCCAGCTACTTGGAAGGCTGAAGCAGGAGACTCACTTGAGCCGAGGAGTTGGAGGTTGCTGTGAGCTGTGATGCCATGGCACTCTACCCAGGGGGAATAGCTTAAGGCTCTGTCTCAAAAAAAAAAAAAAAATCATATGCAGGCTGGCCATGGTGGCTCACACCTGTAATCCTAGTACTTGGGAGGCTGAGGCAGGTGGATTGTTTAAGCTCAGGACTTTGAGACCAACCTGAGCAAGAGTGAGACCTTGTCTCTACTAAAAATAGAAAAAAAAAATATTTTTTTTTTGAGACAGGCCTCAAGCTGTTGCCCTGAGTAGAGTACTGTGGCATCACAGCTCACAGCAGCCTCCTCCTCCTGGGCTCAAGCGAGTCTGCTGCCTCCGCCTCCCAAGTAGCTGGGACTATAGGTGCCTACCACAATGCCTGGCTATTGTTTTTTTTTTGGTTGCAGCTGTCATTGTTGTTTGGTGGGACTGGGCTGGATTCCAACCCACTGTATGTGGCTGGTGCATTAGCCACTTGAGCCACAGGCACCAAGCTTTTTTTTGAGACGGAGCCTCAAGCTATCCCCCTGGGTAGAGTGCCATGGCATCACAGCTCACAGCAACCTCCAACTCCTGGGCTCAAGCGAGTCTCCTGCCTCCGCCTCCCAAGTAGCTGGGACCACAGGCGCCCGTCACAATGCCCGGCCATTTCTTGGTTGCAGCCATCATTGTTGTTTGGCAGCCCGGGCTGGGGATTCGAACCCGTCACCTTAGGTGTATGTGGCTGGTGCCTTAGCTGCTTCAGCCACAGGCACCGAGCTGGCACCAAACTTAAAAATAAAAAAATTGGCTCGGCGCCTGTGGCTCAATCGGCTAAGGTGCCAACCACGTACACCTAAGGTGGCGGGTTCGAATCCCCAGCCCGGGCCCGCCAAACAACAATGATGGCTGCAACCAAGAAATGGCCGGGCATTGTGACGGGCGCCTGTGGTCCCAGCTACTTGGGAGGCGGAGGCAGGAGACTCGCTTGAGCCCAGGAGTTGGAGGTTGCTGTAAGCTGTGATGCCATGGCACTCTACCCAGGGAGATAGCTTGAGGCTCCGTCTCAAAAAAAAAAAAAAAAAAAAAAAATTATGAGCTTGGTGCAATGGCTCACGCCCCAATCCCAGCACTTGGGAAGCAAGGCAGGTGGATTGTGTGAGTTCAGAAGTTCGAGACCAGCCTCATCCAGAGTGACACCTCATCTCTAAAAATAGCCAGGTATTGTGGCCAGTATCTGTAGTCCCAGCTACTTGGGAGGCTGAAGCAAGAGAATCACTTTCTTTTTTGTTTTTTAGCAATACAGTCTCACTTTATTGCCTTTAGTAGAGTGCTGTAGTGTCACAGCTCAGAGCAACCTCCAACTCCTGGGCTTAGGTGATACTCTTGCCTCAGCTTCCCAAGTAGCTAGGACTATAGGCGCCTTCCAGAATGCCCAGCTATTTTTTTGTTGCAGTTTGGTCAGGGCCAGGTTCGAATCCACCACCCTCAGTATGCAGGGCAGGCACCTTACCCACTGAGACACAGGCCCCACCCAAGAGAATCACTTTAGCCTAAGAATTTGAGGTTGCTGTTAGCTATGACACCATGACACTTTACTAAGGGTGACAAAGTGAGACTCTGTCTCAAAAAATAAAATAAAATGGCTCAGTGGGTTTGAATCCAGCCAGGGCCCGCCAAACAACAATGACAACTGCAACCAAAAAATAACCAGGCCTTGTTGTGGGTGCCCATAGTCCTGCTACTTGAGAGGCAGAGGCAGGAGAATTGCTTGAGTCCAAAAGTTGGAGGTTGCTGTGAGCTGTGATGCCATACACAGCACTCTACCCAGAGTGAAAGCTTGAGGCTCTGTCACAAAAAAAAAAAAACAAACAAACAATTATAGCTTGGCCCCTGTAGCTCAGCGGCTAAGATGCTGGCCATATGCACTAGGGCTAGTGGGTTCCAACTTGACCTGGGGCCTGCCAAACAACTACAACTGTAACTAAAAGGTGACCGGGGCTCAGCGCCTATCACACAGTGGTTACCATGCCAGCCATATATACTGAAGTTGGCAGGTTTGAACCCGATCTGGGCCATCTAACCAAAAATGACAACTGCAACAAAAAATAGCTGGGTGTTGTGGCGGGTGCCTATAGTCCCAGCTACTTGGGAGGCTGAAGCAAGAGAAGCTTATACCCAAAAGTTTGAGGTTGCTGTGATCTGTGATGTCATGGCACACTCTACCTAGGGTGACAGCTTGAGACTGTCTCAAAAAAAAAAGAAAGGTGGGGCTAGTGCCTGTGGCTCAGTGTGCAGGGTGCCGGCCCCATATACTGAAGGTGTGGGTTCAAACCCAGCCCTGGCCAAAAAACTGCAGCAACAACAACAACAACAACAAAAACGATGGCCGGGCATTATGGCGGGGCATCTGTGATCCCAGCTTGGGAGGCTGAGGCAAGAGAATTGCCTGAGCCCAGGAGTTTGAAGTTGCTGTGAGCTGTGAAGCCATGACACTTTACCAAGGGCGACACTATGAGACTCTCTCTCAAAAAAAAAAAAAAAAATTTCCTGCGCATTTGTGGTAGACTGCATTTGTGGTGGAGGTCTGTAGTCCCAGCTACTCAGGAGTCTGAGGCAAGAAGATCAGTTGAGTCTGTTTCAGGTTGTTGTGAGCTCTGATGTCAAGGCACTCTACCTATGACAGAGTGAGACTCTTCTTTTAAAAGAAAAATATGGCTGGGCATAGTGCCTATAATTCTAGCACTGTGGGAGGCTGAGTCGGGGATACCTTGAGCTCTTGGGTTCGAGACCAGCCTGAGCAAAAAGCAAGAACCCCATCTCTACTAAAAACAGAGAAACTGAGGCAAAGGGATCACTTGAGCCCATGTTGGAGGTTGTTGTGGAGGTTACCATGGCACACTACCTAGGGCAACAGCTTGAGACTCTGTCTCAAAAAAAAAAAAAAAATTACATGCAAATTTCAGTGGAAAGGATGACTTGTATAAATGAAAAATGGTAGTCACCATTTTGGGCTGGGTGATAGCCCACAGAGATTATTTAGGATGGATATTACTCATAGAAGATGACTGGGGGGATAGAGTCTATCCTTTTAGTTGATGTAATCAGGAGCTGGTCTGTGAAAGAGAGAAGATTAACAACTGTTTACTGATTGTAGTTATGTATTAATTTAATTCATTTTGTCTTAGAACTGTGCAAGTACAGTGTCACAACTTTCATCTAGACCTGTAGGGCTGAATGAATTTATGAATTTTTCAGGTTATAGAAATGTAATGTACATAGATCATAGTTAACTTGTACCCCCCCCCCCCAGGGGAATGTGTATTCAGACATAATACTTTTGCAAAATGTATGCATATTCTCACTAACGCCAAATAAAGAACCTCAGATATTTAAGGTATTTAGGGATTTTGGAATTATAGATAAGGGATTGTGGACCTATGGATGTTCTGTATATGAGCTTTTCATTTGCCATTTGCAATTCCGTTATAATATTGTTAATTGTAATTACCTTGAGTTATATGATTATATTCCTAGAAGATATATCAAAATATCTTTTGGTGACTTTTCAAACTAACTGTGATATATATACACACACACACACACACACACTTACACAGACAGACAATAGGATGTTACTCAGCAATAAAAATGAAGAAATTGGGCGGCCCCTGTGGCTCAAAGGAGTAGTGTACCCCATATGCCAGAGGTGGTGGGTTCAAACCGAGCCCTGGCCAAAAACTGCAAAAAAAAAAAAAGAAGAAACTATGCACTTAGGTAACAACATGAATGCAAAGGTGAAAGTAACTAGCCTTGGCTCGGGGTGCCTGTCAGTCAGCTAAGTCACCAGCCACGTATGCCTAAGGTGGCGGGTTCGAATCCCCAACCCGGGCCCGCCAAACAGCAATGATGGGGGCAACCAAAAAATGGCCGGGCGTTGTGGTGGGCGCCTGTGGTCCCAGCTACTTGGGAGGCGGAGGCAGGAGACTTGCTTGAGCCCAGGAGTTGGAGGTTGCTATGAGCTGGGAGGCGGAGGCAGGAGACTCGCTTGAGCCCAGGAGTTGGAGGTTGCTATGAGCTGTGATGCCATGGCACTCTACCCAAGGGGATAGCTTGAGGCTCTGTCTCAAAAAAAAAAAAAA
>CAUYQV010131883.1:0-33814 GCA_963574575.1 Galagoides demidoff
TATCTCTAGAATACAAAGAAAGGAAAGTTTTAAGTATTAGTGGATGATTTTTTAATGAAATATGTTTTGTTGTTTACAAATGGAATCTGTTGCTCTTGTACCTAAGACTATATTAAGGTCAAGAAGAGTAGCAAAGTATCATATGATAAAGATTTTATACTTTGTATATATTAATTTGTTGGTTTTTTTTTTGAGACAGAGGCTCAAGCTTTCCCCCCTGGGTAGAGATCTGTGGCATCATAGCTCACAGCAACCTCCAACTCCTGGGCTCAAGCGAGTCTCCTGCCTCTGCCTCCCAAGTAGCTGGGTCCACAGGCACCTGCCACAACGCCCGGCTACTTTTTGGTTGCAGCCATCATTGTTGTTTAGGCGGGCCGGGCTGGATTCGAACCCACCACCTTAAGTGTATGTGGCTGGTGCCTTAGCCACTTGAGCCACAGGCGCCAAGCCAAATTCTATTCTATTGATGTATCTATCTATCCTTATTCCAGGATAGCACTTACTAATTATTGCAGGTTTTTAGTACATTTTGAAAATAGGAAGTGTAAGTTAACCAACTTTGGTCTTTTTTTCAATATTATTTGGGATATTCTGGGTCATTTCTACCTAGGTATGAATTTCAGGATGAACTTGTCAATTTTATCAACAACAACAACAGTAACAAAACAGCTGAGTATTTGAGAGATTAAATGGACTCTGTAGAACAATTTAGGGATAATTGCCACTTCAGTCATGTTAAGTCACTTGGTCTATAAATATGGAATGTCTTTCCATTCATTTATATTCCCTTTAGTTACTTTCAGCAATGTTGTATAATTTTCAATATACAAATTTTGTCTTACTCTTGTTAAACTTATCACTAGCAATTTTGTTCATTGTGCTGCTATTAGAGATGGGATTCTTTTCTCAATTTCATTTTTTGATTGCTTGTTGCTTGTATATGGAAACATAATTAATTTATTTATATTAATCTTACATTTTTTTCACTTTTTACCACATTTATTCATTTTGTGTTATTAAGATGATCAAGTAGTTTTGTTTTTTATTCTGCTAATATGGTATGCTATTTTTAACTTTCAGATTTTAAAAGTTATCCTGCATTCTTAGAAGAAATCTTATGTATATGTGATATGATCACTTTTATTTGTTGGTAATGCAATTTGAGAATATTATGTTCAGGGAAATTGAGTCAATATTCACAAGATGGATTCGTGTGTAATTTTTGTTTTTTGTGACGTCCCTGCCTAGTTTTGGTATCAGGGCAGCATGGCTCGCATAAATGATTTGTGAAGTATTCTCTTCTGTTTTGTTTTGTTTTGTTTTTTTGAAGTGTTTGTGAATAATCAATGCCCATTGTTTAAATGTTTGATGGAATTTACCAGAAGTTAATTGGATAAATGCTTTTATGTTTGGGAAGTTTTAGGATTAGTAATTTAATTTTCTTTCTTATTATAGGTCTTTTGAGATGTTCTTTTGTCTTCTTCAGGCAGTTTTAGTGGTTTTTGAAGAATTTGTCCATTTCCTCTAGACTACTGATTTATTAACTTTTTTTGGTACTCATCCATTAAAATAATGCCTATTTCTTCAATTTTAGTAGCAACGTCACCTCTTTGATTCCTGATTTTACTATTTGAGACTTGTTTTTCTTAGTCTCAATGTTGCTTATTTCCACTCTAATCATTATTATTTCCTCCTTTCTTCTTGATTTGTTTTTAGTTCTCTTTTCCTACGTCTTTAAAGGAGATTAGATTATTTATTTAAAACTGTTTTCCCTTAACTTCAGCATTTACAGCTGTATTTTTTTCTCTAAGTACTGCTTTAGCTGTATTCCACAAATTTTAGATGTTTGAGTTTCCTTTATATTCATCTCAAATTATTTTCTTATTTCTCTTGAAATTTATTTATTACTCATTCAGGAGTGTCAATTCAAATTTTCTTCTGTTATTTGTGTCTAATTTTATTCATTGTGGTTGGAGAATATGCTATCTAGGATTAAAATCTTTTTAACTGCAATAAAGCTCTTGTTTTATTGTCATTCAAATGTTGGATCCTAGAGAACGTGTTTATATCACATGTGATTGAGATACTGCAGTTGTCAATAGTGTTCTATAGAAGTCTGTTAGATCCGGTCTGTTAGATCTGGTCGGTGTATGGAGTTGCTCAACTCTTCCGTTGCACTGTTGATCATCAGCCTAGCTCCAGCCATTAGAAAGTGAGATATTGAAGTTTCCAACTATTACTATTGAATTTTCTATTTCTCTCTTCATTTCTGTCAGCTTTTGCTTCATGTATATTGGTAGTTTGGAGTTACGTTACTGAATGTGTGTATATATTTGTAGGTGGATAGATGTTTGTTATATCTTCCTAATATATTTAACCATGTGTCATTATAAAATGTCCCTATTTGTCTCTAATAACATATTTTGTTTTAAAGTCTATTTGTCTCTGTTTAATGTATTATTGATAAGGTAGGATCCATACTCCCATTTTGTATTTTTTTAATATCTTATGTTCTTTTTGATTTTCTATTTCTCCACTATTATCTGCCTTTGTGCTAAATAGATATTTTATAGTATATCATTTTAATGTGTTTTCTTTTACTATATTTTTAAATTTGCTTTTTAGTGCTGTTTATGAAAACTGAAAATGACATTTTACTTTAAAGTAATCTAGATTAAAACAAAGGTCCATCAATATAATTTTATAATTGATTTATGTAATTTTTTTAAATTTGATAGAAGAAAAGGGTTGTAAACAAAAATCCATTCATTCTTTTTTATTTTATACTTACCTAAATAGTTCCATTTACCATTGACCTTTATTTCTTCATATAGATTTGAGTTTCTGTCTGATACATGTTTTTAGCTGGAATGATACCATTTAATATTTCGATGGGACAGGTATGCTTGTGATCAATTCTCTAAGGCTTTATTAATCTTAAATTGTTTTAACTATGAAGGGTAATTTTCCTCTTTAGAATTTTTGGTCAATATGTTTTTTCTATCAGTACTTTGATTTATGTCATCCTATTGCCTTCTATACTTTATGGTTTCTGATAGGAAGCTATTAATTCTATTGATGATTATTTGCACGTTATAAATAATTTTTCTTTTGACATTTTCAAGATTTTCTCTCTGTATTATGCTTTCGGTGTTTTGACTATGCTGTGTCTAGGTGCGGAAGTTTTTGAATTTATCCTACTTGTTGAGCTTCTTACACATGCAGAATAAAAATACATGTATCAGAAACTTTCTACATTTCAGATATTTATATGAAACATGAAAATTTTCTTCAGCTATTCTTTCTCCCAATTTTTCTCTCTTCTCTTCTGTCACATCTCCCGGTAAATAAATGTTGCTGTGTTTGATAGTGTTCCAAAGGTCTGTTCATTCTTTAACCCTTTTTTTCTTTCTGTTCCTCAGACTAGAAAATCTTAATTGACCTATATTCAAGTTCTCTGATATTTTCCTCTGTTTCAAATATGTTGTTGAGTCCCTCCAGTGAATTTATGTTTCAATTATTACATGTTTCAAGTCCAGAATTTCTATTTTGTTCTATTTTATAATTTTAATGCCTTCATGGATATTTTCTATTTGTTAAGGCATTGATCTCATACTGTAGTTCTCTAGTTTTATTTTAGTCATTTGAATATATTTGTAATAATTAAATTAAACTCTTTGTCTATTAAATTTAATATCTGGGGGTTTGCACAAGAGTTATTTTTCTTATGTATGGGTGGCACATTTCCATTTCTTTGAACATCTAATCATGTAAATTTTTCTTACAATCCGACATTTAAAAATATAATTTGGCAACTTTGTAAATTAGATATTTCATTTCCCCTAGACAGTTGTTGTTATGCCATTGTTTGCTGTATTTGTTTTGTGTCTGTATTATTCCATATATATGGCAATTGAAGTCTTTATGCAGTTAGCTTAGTGGTCAGCTAATAACTAGGCAGAGATTTCCTTATATATCTTGGATTAACAAATCTAACAGTCTTTTTCTAGAGGCTCTCTGGGCATTGGAACATGTCTTCAGAGATTCAGAAGGTAGTTTCTAGCACTGCTTTAGCCTTCACTTCCTACTTGCACCAAGTTTAAATGTCACCCAGAAGCCAGAGATTAAGTCTAACTTATGTTATTTTTAGGTAAATGCATAGTCCTTTTCATGTGCATACTCCTAGATTCCAAGGAATCTGAGGTTCCCAAGAGTGTCTAACATTCCCAGGAATATCAGAGCTTTTCAAAACTCCCTGTGGACATCTCATTTCCTAGTACCTTCCTTTAAGTGTTTTAGTTAGCTTCTTATTGGTTTCAACTGTTATGGGCACCTAAAGTATCTATAATGGTATATTCCCACTGAATATTTTCCATAAATGCACAGAGAAAATAAAAATATACCCTGAGAATAGAGATTTTTTTGGAAGATATTAGTTTGGTTAAGAAGTAACAATTTTCTGGGGTCAGGCTTTTGTGTTCTATTCTATCCTTTTCAATGCCTGACATGCTGCTGGTTTTTATAGATAGTATAGGAGTAAAAATTGTTGAGTATCAGATCTAGAGAAAGGGAAATACAATGAGGCAAGTTATATCACCAAAAAAGCCCACATATCTTGTAGACACCCAACTTTTTTTTCCTGGACAAACACTCTTTAGGATGGTACCAGCTTGTTTGTTTGTTTGTTTGCTTAAGAAATAATGATAAAAGTGATACTAGTATTTTGGGTCAATATTCTACTTGATGTTATACAGCAGCAGATTTTTAGAGGTCTTAATTATGCAATTCTAGAAGTGTTTCACATATTGAATGATATACTTTACTGTTTAAATACCACAGAAATATTTTCTACTTGCTATTAGTGGATGCTTTTATGGTTTCCGTCTGTTCCATTACTGCAAAAACATGTTGGAACAATTGTTCTTGTCAGACCAAGTTCTGTCTTATTCCTTCAATGCATTGTGCACATCCCTGCTCTTGGCATACTAATGTACTGCCACCAATGCCTTTGTTCTCTCATACCCTCTCCACTTTATGTACCAACACAAGTTTTCCCTCCGCTGTGAGACCTTTTTTGGTTCTCTAACACAGAGCTACTTGTGCCCTCTCATAACACTTGGCTTTGATTTCTAGTGCAGGGTTTATTCCATGGTATTATAACAACTTGCATGCTTGCTGACATTCCTCCTACACTCTCAGGTCCTAAGAAACAGAGGTATTCTCTAGATCATTCTTTATCCTAAATCTTTAAGAGAACTAACTTTTTTCAAACACTGGTTCCCAGAATTCTATTATCTTTTAAGAATTTATTTAATATGTCTATTATGAGCATTGCATCTTAAATCCAGTCCATTTTCAAAGTATGATTCCAACTGATTAATGAAACCCAGTATACCAGAACTGTTCACTAGCAATCCCTTAGTTCAGTCATAGCCTATATCTGTTTGGCTTTGACCTTATCTCAGCTGTTGATACCAGAACTTCATTTCCTTTCACATCTCCAATTGAACACAGTACCTGAGGAGGTTTGAACATCAATTAACCAGCATGCTGGGAGGGGGAGGAATTCAACAAGATGTTGACAAATCATAGGCACAGAATTGCAGGCTCTGGGGAAGTACATCAAATCTAATCATACAATATATCAGATCTTTCCAAGCTCTGGACCAGGTATGAAGAATCAAAGGATCCCCAGGTAACAGACCAGTGACAATTTTAGAAGTGAGTGGGGGTGTCAGACAGAGAGCTGGAATGTCCTAGAAAATCTGTCTAAAATAGGGCATGAAAAGATAAGAAAAGAATTCAGTCCTGAGATGAGGCATAGCAAGATCAAGTACTTTGGGATGGGCTCTAACTCTACCCAATGTTCAATCCTAAAGCTGGAAGTAGGACTCCCAAACAAGCTGTAGTGTGCTAGAAGATAAAAAGTTCCAGACACAAGGGGCTTGGGAGTTCTCTCGCAGGTGTATCCAGAGGTTAGTTCCATTTGGTAACAATGAAGAATCACCAGAACCTTCTGCTATCAGACATAAAATAATAGCTGCAATTTCAAAACGCTGTGAGTTTGAGTGATAAGGGCTACTGATACTCCATTTGATTTCTACCTAGTTCCCAAATAGCCTGCAGGCAGCTCTGTGTGCTGTATCTGTACAGCATTCATTTATTCATTCCTCTGTTTTTTTATATTAAAAATGCTGCTTGTCATAGGAAATGTAGCAGTGGAGGACATAATCTGTTGATTTGTTATAGAGAAAGAAAAATAAGACTTCAGATATTCTCTATGTTGACAACCTGGCAGTTGTAAATACTTTATTGTAGATATTCACAACAGAGAAAATTCACTCTATCCAACAGAAAGGTGCCTGTACCTTGATTGCTGGGTTTGTGATGTCCTCATATAACATATTTCCTGATGTGGATTTGTGTAGAAAATAGTGTCCATCTGTTTTCTTTTGATGTTCACTGTAGTTTGGAGGTTTGGGGCATGATAATTACCATATATGGTGAGGTAGTAAGTCCTCCCATGTGTGAGGGACAGATACGAACACCAGAGTTAATCATAAATTTTGAAAGAGAGAACAGACAGGCTTGTAAAAATTGTTCTTGTAAGAACATTACTTGGGGAAGAATGAGATAATATAAGATACTTGAAGTGATCAACATGATTGTTCATCATAATTTTTGTTACTTTATCTACTTTCCTCCTGAAATAGAAGGTAAGATGGTAAAAGAGTTGCAGGTCTTACTTTAAATTAGGCTAAGAAGAAATATGCCTTTTCTCATGATTGATTCAATTGAAAAAAAAACAGATTTAAAGAAAAAACAAAGTATTCTCTCTGAGAAGGCAGTTGTTAGATAATCTGAGGTCAAGTTGATGAGGCTCCGGGTAAATTACTGAAAAAATCAATTGAATTTAATCATGATCAGAATTGGTTATTCTACTGAGTAAAGGCATTAGAATCTTCTGAGATCCTTTTACTTGGTTAGGGGATTATTGGAAAATAGATCCATTCAACCTATGGGCCTGAAATACGTATTTCATCCTAAAAGTGTTAGACTGCTCTAACAATCCTGTAGCATAAAGAAGTAGAACTCTATTTAGTGAATAAGCCTTAACACCCAGGGAATGAAGGTCACCCCATTAGGTACCAGAACTTTTCTTTTTGAAAATTTCTGCTACTTACCGGTACCTGATCTTTGACAAGCCAATTAAAAACATTGAGTGGGGAAAAGAATCCCTGTTTAACAAATGGTGCTGGGCGAGCTGGCTGGCAACCTGCAGAAGACTGAAACTGGATCCACACCTTTCACCACTAACTAAGACAGACTCTCACTGGATTAAAGATTTAAACTTAAGACATGAAACTATAAAAATACTAGAAGAAAGTGTAGGGAAAACACTTGAAGAAATCAGCCTAGGTGAAAATTTTATGAGGAGGACCCCCCAGGCAATTGAAGCAACATCAAAAATACACTACTGGGAACTCATCAAACTAAAAAGCTTCCGTACAGCCAAGAACACAGTAAGTAAAGCAAGCAGACAGCCCTCAGAATGGGAGAAGATATTTGCTGGATATGTCTCTGACAAAGGTTTAATAACCAGAATCCACAGAGAACTCAAACGTATTAGCAAGAAGAGAACGAGTGATCCCATCTCAGGGTGGGCAAGGGACTTGAAGAGAAACTTCTCTGAAGAAGACAGGTGCATGGCCTACAGATATATGAAAAAATGCTCATCATCCTTAATCATCAGAGAAATGCAAGTTGAAACTACTTTGAGATATTATCTAACACCAGTAAGATTAGCCCATATCACAAAATCACAAAATCACAGATGCTGGCATGATTGTGAAGAAAAGAGAACACTTCTACACTGTTGGTGGGATTGCAAACCAAAACATTCCCTTTTGGAAAGACATCTGGAGAACACTTAAAGAACTAAAAATAGACCTACCATTTGATCCTATAATTCCTTTACTAGGTATATACCCAGAAGACCAAAGAGCACACTACAACAAAGATATTTGTACCACAATGTTTATTGCAGCCCAATTCATAATTGCTAGGTCATGGAAGAAACCCAAGTGCCCATCGACCCATGAATGGATCAATAAACTGTGGTATATGTACACTATGGAATACTGTACAGCCCTAAAGAAGGATGGAGACTTTTCTCCTTCATGTTTGCATGGATGGAGCTAGAAAATATTCTTCTTAGCAAAGTATCTCAAGAATGGAAGAAAAAGTATCCAATATACTCAGCCCTCCTATGAAACTAATTTATAGCTTTCTTAGGAAAGCTACAACCCAATTATAGCCCAAGAATATGGGAGAAGGGGAGAGGGAGGAAAAGGGAAGCAGGAGGATTGGTGGAGAGAGGGTGATTGGTGGGATCACGTCTATGGTTAAACTTTTAAGGGTATATGTGAATCTTTCCAAATGGAGAATATAAATGTCTTAACATAATAACTAAGAAAATGACATGAAGGCTATGTTAACCAGTTTGATGAAAATATTTCAAATTGTGTATAAAAATAGCAAACTGTACCCCATGATGGTATCAATGTACACAGCTATGATCTAATTAAAAAAAAAAGATTTAAAAAACAAATCTAGAGGCATCACATTACCAGACTTCAGGTTATACTACAAGTGTATAGTGATCAAAACACCATGGTACTGGCATAAAAATAGAGACATAGATCTATGCAGTAGACTGGAGAACCTAAAGATGAAAGCAGCCTCAGATCCCCATCTTCAACAAACCAAACAAAAGGGGGGAAAGAATCCCTATTTAATAAATGGTTCTGGGAGAACTGGTTAGCCACATGTAGGAAACTGAACCTGGACCCACACTTCTCACCACCTGAAAAAAATTAACTCATGCTGCATGAAAGATTTAAATCTAAGACATGAAACAACAAGAATCCTGGAGGAAAGTGTGGGAGAAACTCTTAATGATATCAGCCTTAGGAAAGAATTCATGAAGAAGACCCCATTGGCAATTGCAGCAACAACAAACATAAATAAATGGGACTTGATCAAGTTAAAAAGGTTCTGCACAGCTAAGGACACAATCAACAAAGCAGGTAGACAAACTTCACAATGGGAGAAGATATTCACACATTATGAATTAACAAAGGGCTAGTGAACAGAATATACAAAGAACTCAAGCAAATCAATAAGAAAAGCACAAACAATACCATCAATCAGTGGATAAGTACCATGAACAGAACCTTTTCCAAGAAGACAGAAATGGCCAAGAAACACATGAAAAATCGTATTGTCCCTAATCATCAGAGAAATGCAAATCAAAGCCAATTTGAGATATCACCTAACACCAGCAAGAATAACCCACATCACACAGTCCCAAAGCTACAGATTCTGCTATTGGTGTAGAGAGGGGAACATTTATGGACTATTGGTGGGATTTCAAACTAATATAGTCTTTTTGGAAAAAGTATGGAGAATCCTCAAAGAACTAAAAGTAGACCTCCCTTTGGTCCCATAATCCCATTACTAAGTATCTACCTAGAAGAAAAAAAAAATCATTTTAACATAAGAACATGTACACTCACTCAAACATTTATAGCAGCTTAATTCACATCACAAAGATGTGGAAACAACTCAAGTGCCCATCAACTCATGAGTAGATTAATAAACTGTGGTATACATATAACCTGGAATACTATTTAACCATAAAAAGATAGAAACATTGCATCTTTATAATTACCTGGATGGATTTGGAGAACATTCTCCTAAGTAAAGTATCTTAAGAATGGAAAAGCAAGCATCCCATATACTCAGCACTAAAACAGTAGAAAATAGTAGACCAACAATGACAGGTCCACACAAAAGAAAGACACTATTAAATTAAAGAAGAGGGGTTGACTTGGTAAGTTCTCTCCTATCACGTACAATGTAGATATGTATAGCACACTTCCTGGGTGAAAGACTCAACTACAATTCAGACTTTGAACTTTACCTTACAAATGCAAAGAATGTAACCTAATCACATGTACCCTCATATTAACCCAGAAAAAAGAAGAAAATTGTACATTAAAAGAAAACCTTAAATACAATGGCAAAAAAATAAATGAACAACCTAATATCAGAAGCTATTTGGGGGTATAGAGGGGTCAACTTTTTGTTCTTTGGGTCCCTGGATCAGTGCCTGGCACAGGGAAATTTTCTAACAAACGTTTGTAGTATGGATGCATGTTATGGCCTTTTTTATTTCTTTATGCCTCACTACAAAAAGCATTTAAATCTGCATTTCAAGAGATATAAAGGAAGACAAAAAAAGGACGGAAACACAGGCAGTGATAAGTTAAGTACCACAGATATGTCATAATAGCCTGTATAATTGCTAAAAATAGGTTTAAAATTTAGATCAAAGTTGTTCTGTTTTGTTTTTGAGACAGTTTCACTTTGTCATCCTTGGTAGAATGCAGTGGCATCATAGCTCACAGCAACCTCAAACTCTTGGGTTCAACCAATCCACTTGTTTCAGCCTCCCAAGTAGCTGGGATTACAGGTGCCAACCACAGCACCCAGCTATGTTTTAGAGATGGGGGTCTCACTGTTGCTCAGGCTGGTCTGGAACTCCTGAGAGCAAGCAATCCACCCATCTCGGCCTCCCAGAGTGCTAGAATTACAAGCATGAGTCAATGTGCCAGCTTAGATCAAACTTTTTAAATAGCTAATTACGAGGGAGTGTCAGAGGTGATGAAAACCACACTCACTAAACAGTACAAACCAGAAAACACTAAAAGTATGTATAAACCTGAATGGTCCTTCTACTCTACCAACATTTCTAAGCTACTCTTAAGTTTTCGTACAGACCACTTATAAACCTTTTATTCCTAAAGTAAAATCAGAATTCAGATTTAAGTAGATTCTAAATAAAATAAGGAGTAAATAGAACACAACAAAGTATTGCCCAGGAGAGGATAAACTGCAGAAGATCCAAATTACAGAGAAACTAAGACTTATATCCTACAAGGATCTTTTAAAGGCATGGTCATTACTAATCTTCAACAAGCTACACACAGTGCCCTAAATTATAATGCATACAGTCCTGGGCATGAAGCATGGCCACTCTCAATACAGGTGGGTCCAGCACTGCTCTCCGACAACAGCCAGAAACCACAGATTCCTCCACTCCAACCCTAGAGCTGTTTGTTAACTCTTTGATTGCCCTAACGGATTGTGAAACTAACCAGCCTGGCTCCTCTCCACAAAACACATACAAGAGCAGCTGGATCTGCCCTGAGAGAGCCAGGTACAGACACTACTGGGGGGAGGGGGATCACGCAGGGGGGAAGCGCAGGGCCTGGTAAGAACTCTCAGTTACGCTCAATATCCAGGCTTGTAAAAGACTGAAAGTCACAAGAGAAGCACTATTAAACCTTTAAGTTTTTTCTAAACAACCAACCGGAAAGACAAGTCCAGGAACCGGCTGTGGGCTGCCCCATTGACGCAGAACCCAGAGAGCCACAGTGTAAAATAACATGGAACAGTGTGGCTGTGTCAGCAGGAAGACACTGTGAGGATTGTGGCATTGCCATCAGCGCAGAGTGTATGTATGTGTGTGTGTGTGTAGTGAGAAAGAATCCTGGATTCATAGAGTTCTTGTTTAGTCTCCTTCCGTGGGGGTGTGGTTTGGTAAGACTAAATACATACAAGCTCTGAACTTCTTCCTCCCTTCTGCCTGCCTCACCCCAACCAACCCCAGCCTGGTTACCTGACAGAGAAAGGATTTATTTAATTCCTGAAGAGCAAACATTGCCCTTGGTTGAGTTTTGGAGCAGAGAAGTCATTGAGTGACCACTACTGTTCACCTTTGGTGCTGGTGCTGGGGAACCCAAGACTCCTGGCACGTTCAGGGAGTGCACCTGTATCAGATCTCAGCATGACTAAACAGAGCAGCTCTCTTTATCTCTTTTTACAATTGAAATTGAGATCCAAGATACAATTCTTAAAGGAGACCCTCTCTGTGGACTGTGGAGGTTGAAGAGCAGTAAGGTCGGGAACCAGACTCCCTGGGGTGCAAATCCTAGCTTTGCCACTTACAAACTGTGGGATCTGGGAAAGCTAATCTCCATGCTGTCCTTTCCTCATCTGCCACTGGGGTCAAAGTGGCACTTTCTTCAGAGAGTTGTAAGGATTTAATTAGTTAATATACTCAAAGGGCTTAGAACAGCACCTGGCACAAAATCAGACTTACTTATGATTCCCTAAATAAGGCACCTGAGGTAAAGTAAATAATGAGCAGATCACTTCAGGGAAAAAAAACACCCTGTATATTGGGAGGAACTCCAGGCTTGGCCTCAGGGTGTGGAGGCTGGCAACTCCTGGCTCTACTACAATCCAGTGAATGTGGTAGGTCACTTAAAGTGCTTTATTTTCTGCATCTTGGCCTAGCAATAGCAACCTCTTTCCAGGATTGCTACGAAAGCCCATGAGATATTGAAGGCACCAACACTTTGTAAATAAATGTTCTACAAATGGTGGCTATAAGCCCTCTGTATTTCTTTTCTAACAGTTTTATGAACACATAAACCACCTACCATAGAACTCACCCATTCATAGTGTCCAATTCAACGGTTTTCAGGTATTTTGACAGACTTGTGCGACCATCACCATAATCAATTTTAGAACACTTTTATTATCCTCTAAAAGAAACTGCATATCCTTTAACAGTAACCCTCATTCCTCATACTCCCCCACAACTAGGAATCCACTAATCTACTACATTTGGTCTATATAAATTTGCCTATTCTGGACATTTAATATAAATGGAATCATACAATGCACAATCTTTTTTGATGAGGTTCTTTGACTAGGAATAATGTCGTCAAGATCCATCTGTGTTGTATCGGTACTTTATTCCTTTCTATTGCTATAAATGTTCCATTGTATGGATTTACAACATTTTATTAGTTACTCATCAATTGGTGGATATTTGAGCTGTTTCTTTTCTACTATGATGAATAATGTTGCTATGAACAGTCACATACAAGTTTTTGCATGGGCACATACTTTTAATTCTCTTGAGTGTATACCTAGAAATAGAACTGCTGGGCTGGGTATATGATGAAATCTGCTTAACTTTTAAGAAGCTGCCAAAATACTTTCCAAAGAACCTATACCATTCTCAACCACAGCACATGAGCGTTCCAATTTCTGCACATCCCCAACAACACTTGAGCCTTTTTTTATTGTTGCTATCCCAATGAGTATGAAGTGGTATCTCACTATGTTTTGATTTACACTACTTTGATAGATAATGCTATTGAGTATTTTTTCATGTTCTTATTGACCGTTTGTGTATATTCATTGGAGAAATGTCTATTTATATCCTTTGCTCATTTTTAGTTGAATTATTTGTCTTCAAGTTTTAATTTAATTTTAAATTGGTATGGGTACATAACAGTTGTATGTACCACTTTTCCCCGAAAATAAGACACTGTCTTAGATTTATTTTTTCTCAAGAAGACACACTAGGGCTTATTTTCAGGACATGTCTTCCTCTCCTTGCCAAAATGCATGCATAACCACACCCATCACTAGGTCTTATTATCAGGGTAGGGCTTATGTGTTGAACAAATATAAGTCCTGCTAGGGCTTATTTTTGGGGTAGGTCTTATTTTCAGGGAAACATGGTACTTACAGGAAACGTGATATTTTGATATAATGTGCAATGATGAAATCTGGGTAACTGGGATATCCATCACCTCAAACATTTGTCATTTCTTTGAATTAGGAACATTTCAAATCTTCTCTTCTAGCTGTTTTAAAATATACAAAAAAATTATTGTGAACTATGGTCACCCTATTTTTCTAGTGAACACTAGACCTTATTCCTTTAATCTAAATGTATTTTTATACCAATAGACCAACTCTTTCTTAAGCCCCCCTCTTTCCCCCAGTATACTTCCTCACCTCTGCTGACTACCATCCTATTCACTAGCTCCATAAGATCAATTTTTTAAGCTCCTACATATCGGTAAGAATATGTCTTTCTGTATAGCTAACTTAACTTAACACAATATTCTTTATTTCTATCCATGTTGCTGTAAATGACAGGATTTCATTCTTTGTTGTGGCTGAATAATATTCCTTTCTGTATATGTACTACATTTTTTTTCTTTTTTGCAGTTTTTGGCCTGGGCTGTCAGAGGAGGCCTGCCACCTCTGACATATGGGGCCAGTGCCCTACACCTTTGAGCCACAGGCACTGCCCTATGTACTACATTTTCTCTTTCTCTATTCTCCCACTGACAATTAGGTTGATTCGTATTTTAGCTACTGCAGATAATGCTGCAATACCCATGGGGGTGCAAATACCTCTTTGATATGCTTATTTCATTTCTTTGGATATATACAAAACAGTGGGATTGCTGGATCATATGGTAGTTCTATTTTTAGTTTTTTGTGAAACTTTCATACTGTTGTCATAATGTTTGTACCAATTTCCCACCACTTTCTCCACGTTCTGGCCAGGATTTGTTTTTTTTGTTTGTTTGTTTTTTTGCTAATAGACATTTTAACTAGAGGCGATAATATCTCATTATGGTTTTGATTTGCATTTCCCTGATGATTAGTGATGTTGAGCTCTTTTTTCTATACTAGTTAGCCATTTGTATGTCTTCTTTTGAGAAATATCTGCTCAGATCTTTTGTCCATTTTCTTTTTTCTTTTTTTTTTCTTGAGGCACAGTGTCACTATGTTGCCCTTGGTAGAGTGCTGTGGTATCACAGCTCACAGCAACCTCAAACTCTTGGGTTTAAGTGATTCTCTTGCCTCAGTCTCCCAAGTAGCTGGGACTACAGGCGCCCACCACAACACCCAGCTATTTTTTGGCTGGAGTTATCATTGTTGTTTAGCAGGCCCGGGCCAGGCTTGAACCCACCAGCCTTGGTGTATGTGGCTGGCTCCCTACTCACTGAGCTACAGGCACAGAGCCTTTTGTCTATTTTTTAAAAGATTATTTGGAGTCTTTTCTATTGAGTAGGTCTAGTTTCCAATATATTCTTGTTGTTAACCCCTTGTGGAAGACCAGATTGAAAATATTTTCTTTCATTCTGTTGGTTGTCTCTTCACTTCGTTGATTGTTTTTTTTGATGTGCAGAAGTTTTTTACATTGATGTAATCCAATTTGTCCATCTTTACTTTTCCTGCCTGTGCTATAGAGATCTTATTCATGAAATCTTTGTTCAGACCAATATCCTAGCATGTTACCCCAATTTTTTCTTGTAGTAGTTTGAGGTCTTACACTTATGTTTTTAATCTATTTATTGTTGTCTTCACACAAGTACAGTGAGAGATAGGGATCTAATTTTATTCTTCTGCAGATGGATATCTGTTTTACACTACCATTTATTAAAGAGATTGTCCTTTCCTCAATGTATGTTCTTGGCACCTTTGTTAAAAATAAGTTGGCTGTAAATGTGCAGATTTATTTCTGTATTCTCTAGTTACTCCTCTGGTCTATGTATTTGTTTTTATGCCAATATCAGGCTATTTTAGTTACTATAATTTTATAATATATTTTGAAGCCAGGAAATGATATGCCCCCAGATTTGTTCTTTTTGCTCAAGATTGCTTTGGCTATTCTGGGTCTTTTGTGAGTACATATGAATTTCAGGACTTTTTCCTACTTTTTGGAAAAATGTCTTTGGTATTTTGAAAGGGGTTTCATTTGGTCTATAGATTACTTTGGGTAGTAAGGACATTTGAACAACATTGATTCTCCCAATACATGAACCTGGAGTATCTTTCCAATTGTGTGTGTGTTTCTCTTCAGTGGTTTATAATTTTCATTGTGAAGATTTTACACTTCTTTAGTTAAGTTTATTTTTCAGCATTTTTTATACCTATTGTAAATGGCATTGCTATATTTTTCAGATTTTTCACTATTAATATATAGAAATTTTACTGATTTTTATGTATTGATTTTGTAACCTATAATTTTACTAAAATTGTTTATCACTTCCAACAATTTTATGGTAAGGTCCTTGAGTTTTTTCCCAAATATAAGATCAAGTTTTCCAAATTTAAAATCTTCAAAAAAGGAGCCTAGGCATTCTGGCTCATTGTCTATAATTCTAGCAGTTTGGGAGGCCAGGGTGGGAGGATTGCTTCAGGCCAGGAGTTCAAAACCAGCCTGAGCAAGAGCAAAACCCTGTTTCTATACAAACACACACACACAAAAAAAAATAGAAAAATTAGCCAAGCATGGTGGCATGTGCCTATAGTTTCAGCTATTTGAGGCCAAGGCAGCAGGATGGCTTAAGACTAGGAGCTTGAAATTACAGTTAGCTATGATGATGCCACTTCACTCTAGCCCAGAGGACAGACTGCCCTATCCCCACCCCACAGTTCTCCATAAAAGGATAATTTGAACTATTTCTTCCCAATTTGGTACTCCGTATTTCTTTTTCTTATCTTATTTCTCTGGGTATCACTTCCAGTACTATGTTGAATAAAAGTGGATATCTTTATCTTGTTTAAGATCTTAGAGTAAAGGAATACAATTTTTTCCTATTCAGTGTGACACTGGCTGTGAAATTGTCATATACAGGGGTCTGCAAACTTTTTAAACAGGGGGCCAGTTCACTGTCCCTCAGACCATTGGAGGGCCGGACTGCAGGACCCGGGATGAGTCAGCTGCTAAGCAGGACAGGCAGTGCGGCAAAAACACCTGGCAGGCCAGATAAATGTCCTCAGTGGGCCTCATGTGGCCTGCGGGCCATAGTTTGAGGATGTCTGGTCATATATGACATTTGCTATTTTGAAATATGATCCTTCAATACCAAGTTTATTGAGTTTTTATCATGAAGAAATATTGAATTTTATCAAAAATTTTTGGCATCTACTGAAATGATCATATGGTTTTTACTCTTCATTCTGCTGATATGATGCATCACATTGATTGATTTACATATGTTGAATCATCCTTGTATCCCTGGGGTAAACCCTACTTGATCATGGTGAATGATCTTTTTAAAGTGTTGTTGATTTCAGTTTGCTAGTATCTTGTTGCAGATTTTTGCATCTCTGTTCATAAGTGACATTGGCCTGTAGTTTTCTTGCTTTACTATGCCTTTTTTTGATTTTGGCATTGGAGTAATACTGGTCTCATAAATAAGTTTGGATATATTCTCTTTTTATTCAATTTTTTGAAGAATTTGAGTAGAAGGGGTATTAGTTCTTCTTTAAATGTTTGGTAGAATTCAACAGTGAAGCCATCAGGTCCTGGGCTTTGATGAGAAAATGTTTATTACTGTTTCTATCTCATTATTCATTATTTATCTGTTTAGGTTTTCTATTTTGTCACGGTTCAATTTTAGTAGGTTGTATGTGTATATAAATTTATCCGTTTCTTCTAGCTTTTCCAATTTATTAGCATATAGTTGGTCATTATAGTCTCTAATGATTCTTTGAATTTCTGTGGTATCAGTGGCAATGTCTCCTGATTTTATTTATTTGGGTCTTCTTTATTTTTTTCTTAGTTACTCAGTTAGCAGGTTATGGATATTTTTATTTTTTCATAACAACAATATTTTTGTTTCATTGATTTGTTATATTTTTTAAGTCTCTATTTCTTTAGTTCTGCTTTGATCTTTATTATTTGTTTCCTACTACTAATTTTGGATTTGACTTGTTCTTAATTTTCTAGTTCCTTGAGGTACATTGTTAGGTAGTTTATTTGAAATCTTTCTACTTTTTGATTCAGAAGTTTATTCCTATAAATGTCCTTCTTAGTACTTCTATTTCTGTACCCTATGAGTTTTTTATAGGTTTTGTTTGCATTTCCATTTGCTTCAAGAATGTTTTAAATTTTCTTTTCATTTTCTTCTTAATTTGTACATTGACCAATTTGTCATTCAGGATCATGTTGTTTAATTTCTATGTATCTTTATAGTTACCAAAGTTTCTTTTATTATCGATTTCTAGGTTTATTCCATTGTGGTAAGAAAGATGCTTGGTATGAGGTTTTTATTTCATTAAATTTGTTAAGACTTGTTTTGTGGCCTACCATATGGTCTATCCTAGACAATGTTCCATATGCTAATGAGAATAATGATTATTCAGCAGCAGAGCATTTTGTAAATTTCAGATAGGTCCATTTGGACTACAGTGTAATTTAATTCAGATGTTCCTTTGTTGGTTTTATGTCCGAATAATTTGTCCACTGCTGAAAGTGGGTGTTTAAGTCCCCCGTTATTATTGTATTGCAGTTTTTCTCTCCTTTTAGATCTAATAACATTAGCTATATCATTATAAAACCTCCCTATGTCTGCTAAACTTTTTGTTTTAATGTCTGTTTTGTATCATTAGTCTAGCTACTTTAGCTTTCTTGTGGTTCTGATTTGTATAATATATTGTTTTCAACTTTTTGTTTCAATCTATATGTATCTTTGAAAGTATACTCTGTCTCCTAAAAATAATGTATAGTTCAATCTCTTTTGTTACTCAGTCCAATAATCTCTGACCTTTGATTGGGTTATTTAATCTACTTTCTTTTTTCTATATATCTCATTTCTCTTTTGTTCCTTTATTATTTCTTTATTGCTCTTTTTGGCATTAAGTGAATATTTCTGAGGAAATATTTTAATTTGCTTTCATTATTTTTTCACTACATTTTTCTTCTCTCTCTCTTTTTTTTTATTAAATTGTAACTGTGTCCTTTACCTAACAAAGGGTTCACTACATTTTTCAGTTATTTTTGTGGTTATTAATCTACTTAAGTTTTAAAGGCTAATATCTTCTAGATAGTCAAAGAATTTATGACTAAGACCTCAACGGCAATCATAGCAACAATAAAAATAAATAAATAGGACTTAATTATATTAAAAGGCTTCTGTACAGCTAAGAAACTAATCAACAAAGCAAATAAACAACCTACAGAATGTGAGAAAATATTCACAAATTATACACTTGATAAAGAGCTAATATCTAGAATGTACAAAGAACTCAAACAAATCAGGATGAAAAAAGCCAGCGATTTCATTAAAAAGTGGGCAAAAGACTTGAATAGTAGTTTTTCAGAAGAAGATAGACAGCCAACAAATATATGAAAAAATGTTCAATATCACTAATCATCATGGAAATGCAAATTAAAACCACAATGATTTATCACCTTATTCCTGTTAGAATGGCTTTTATTTTAAAAGTCCCAAAATAGATGCTAGAGTATATGCAGAGAGGCAGAAATGCTTATAAACTGTCAGAGGGATAGTGAATTAGTACAACCCTTATGGAAAACAGTATGGAGATTTCTCAAAGAATTAAATGTAGACCTACCATTCAATCTAGCAATCTCACAACTGAGCATCTACCCAAAGAAAAAGAAATAATTTTACCAAAGAGACATCTGCACTTCAATATTTATTGTGGCATAATTTATAATTGCAAAGATCTGGAATCAAACCCATCAATTCATGAAAGAATTATTAAAATGTGGTATATTCATATTATGGAGTACTACTAAGTCTTAAAAAAGGATGAACTAATGCCTTTTGCAGGAATTTGGAAGAGACTGGAAACCATTATCCTAAGTGAAGTATCTGAAGAGTGAAATAACAAACACCATACCTACTTTCTAACAAGTTTGAACTAATGGGCACACATATGAACAGAGAGACGTAAAAGTCATGGGAAATCAAGCAGGGGGTAAGGGGGAGAAAGGAGGGACAAAAATCTACCTGATGGCCACAATAAACACTATCAGGTGATGAGCACACACAAAAAGACCTGATTTAAGTATTACAAAAGCACTCCATATAACAAAAACATTTGTATCCCTTTAATGTTTTAAAATTTTAAAAAAACCACAGCTACTAAAACAGAAAGCATATGTCTACATACCACCTAAACATTCTTGCCTCACTTCATAAGTAAACCTACCATAGTTGAGAGACATAGGCCCAGAAAAAAATCATAGGAATGAAACAGAATAAACGCAAAAACTCTCAAACTCTATCACCAGTCCCTTACATCCTACCTGCTAGGCCCACTGAAAAACATTTAATGGTCCAAAAGCACCAAGCTGTTTCCCACCTGTGTATCTTTATACATACTCTTTCTTCATTATCAGGGGATGAGTGTTATTTTATCATTTATTTCTTTTAAAGAAAGAAAATTTGGCGTATCTATAAAGTCAAACCAGTCCAATGAGAAAAGATAACCAACATATATCAAGTCACAGAACAAGCACCATATACCCTGTTCAACATAGTGCTTATAGCATGAGCACGACATCTTCCGAACAAATACATCTTTAAAAATACAACGTAGGCTCAGCACCTGTGGCTCAAGTGGCTAAGGCGCCAGCCACATACACCTAAGGTGGTGGGTTCAAATCCAGCCCAGGCCCGCCAAACAACAATGATGGCTGCAACCAAAAAAATAGCCAGGCGTTGTGGCAGGTGCCTGTGGTCCCAGCTACTTGGGAGGCTGAGGCAGGAGACTCGCTTGAGCTAAGGAGTTGGAGGTTGCTGTGAGCTGTGATGCCATAACACTCTACCCAGGGGGACAGCTTGAGGCTCTGTCTCAAAAATAAATAAAAACACAATGTAATTGCAAGTAAACTTATGTGATTAGTTCACATTTTATATTGATATTTTGCTAAATACAAGGCAAGACATAGCATGTATAATATGCCATCATTTGTGTAAAACAGACATACACAATGATTACCTTAAAAATGGAGAGATAATAAAAATGTTTTTCACTATATGCCAGTTTATAGCCCTTGAATTCTATACTATATGCAGGTATATTACTTTTAAGAAAATGTTTCAAGCCAAATACAAAGTAATTCTTTTCTTAAAAAGATTACATAACTTGTGACTGCATTTTAGAGCAGCTAAAATGATACTACCACCCTGCATCTTGCAATCAAGCAAGAAATTAAAGGCAAGTATGTCCAAAGAGAAAATCTGAGCCTATTGAGAAAGAAGCCGACAGTAAAAGAACTTGCTTTCAAAAATGCAACCAGTTCGCTAGGTCCAGAAAAATCATAGTCATTTTATAGAAGTCGGTATCTTTGCCATAATGAATGGGAACATGGAAATCAGGATGTACTCAACTAAGGGAGGAATGCTTCTTCAAAGGAAAACCGGTATGCTGTTACTAACATGGGGAAGGAGATTAGGCAATCCAGAGGAATACACAACTACAATATCATTTAGTCTTTAGCTACACTATACAAAGTAAAGCATCTAGATCTCAAGAGGTAAGAGTGCATGTACAACTCTGTGGGTCAGAATTCACCTGCCTACTTTCATGATGCATTTAAGTGAGATTAGGTAAGGAGGGATATGTTACTTTGCTTTGTATCGTTCCCATTTATACTTTTTGTCTCACTGCAGTTATTAGGCACTCCTTATACTCTCAAACGTGCTCCAATCTGGGGAAGTAAATTCTAAGGTGATGCTAGATCTTAGCAGACAAGAGAGCATTAGGAGGTATATGTCCCTGCTGATGAAAGCCTAAATTTAAAAAAAAAAAAAAATGTGTTGGGAAAACCAGAGATTTTTATCCAAGAAAAAACTAAAATTAGGTATAAGAGTTTCCTTTAAAACATTAAGAACAGCCACTTAAGGAGAAAGAAAGACTGGGGAAGAATTGCTTTGTGTGATTCCAAGGGACAAACCAGCACGGTGGGGGTGGGTAGAGTTACAGGGAGATCTCATCTCTGTGTAGGAAAGACATTTTCTGAGAGCTGGCTGGACTTGTTCAATCATATTGGGGAAGAGCCAAATTGGAGAAAGTTCTGAGAAGGGTTTGTACTAAGAATGACAGTATGGAATAAAGTCATTATTCCCATCAGACCACATGTCTTCAAGAACAAACAGGGGCAGGTCAAAAACAGAGTTAAGATACAACAGTAGGAAGATAAGAGATGAATTTAAAAAGAAGATTCATCATCTTTACCCTTTTTTCTAAGCCTGACAAAATTCCCGAATTGATTGTGAAACAACCCTACAATGGATAAAAAGAGCAGATATTTCTAGGTGGCACCTGTGGCTCAAAGGAATAGGGCGCTGGCCCCATATATGGGAGGTGGTTTTTGGCCCCAGTCGAAAACTGCAAAAAAATAAAATAAAAAGAGCAGATATTTCTATGTATTTACCTTTCTCCCCTTGACTTAATCTTTCTGACCCTTACTTTCTTTTGCACTAATATCATTAACGTACAAAACAAAACTTACCATACTTCACATATTTTTAAGAACATCTAGAATTCTTTTAAAGAAACAGTAGGGAGTAAATAACTAGATAGTAACATAATAGAAGTATTTTTAAATATTTCCAAAATTGCTTTCTTACATACTTTGGTGAACAAAAATGAAAATCCTACAGTAATATTGAGCAAACTTCTCTCTCTCTCTCTCTCTCTCTATATATATATATATATTTATTTATTTATTTATTTATCAACTTTGGGAAACAGGAAAACACAACGCCTTCTTTCCAGTATCCCCTGTTCAGATCACTCTCAAGGCAATGTCCACTCTTATTCATGGCTACTTCATCCATTTCAGATGAAGGAGATACTGGGGTGTCTCAACAATGACCAACACATTCCCCTGGCCTGCCCTGTAACCATACAATGGCCGGAAACATTTGGCCTCATCTGCAGAATGCAAGTACAGGAGTCTTGTAAACAGCACTGTGCCTGATGTCCCAAACACTGCCGCATTGTGTCTCAGGCACAAGCATTTGCTGCTTCCAGCCATTCTTTCTTGTTAATCCAGGGAGTTAATTGTTAGTTCAAATTTCACCCTGAGAATGTCATAGAAACAAGAATCTTTGATAAGTAGCAGGTGAAACTCAGACCAATCCATTGAACATTAGCACCATCTCAAACATGTTTTAATGATGCCCATAAACCTCCTATTGACTGGCTCACCCAAACTAGTAGTTTTCCGTACATACACCATCACTGTCATTCAACAACCAAAAATTATTCTATAGATCAAAGGAAATCTGTGATTCAATTGAAAAAATACAATTTGTGTATAATTGCATTAAAACATCTTTAATAAGGCTATGTAATTCAAAATCAATTATCTAATGAAGAATTATGTCATCAGAATTAGGGTAAACCTTAGATTAATACATCCATACCTTCATTTTAATTAATCAATTACATTATTGTTAGGAGAGTGATCAGACAGACTAGTAGAAAAGAATACAAAAATCAAGAAAAAAATGAGTATTTATAAGTATGTGGATGCTTTGCCATGTGGAGAAAAACAGATTCTCTAACTTACCAAAGGTCAGATAGAATAAATATTTAAACATAGAAAACAAAGTTATAAACATAGTAAAAGAAAATATAAATATTTCAACCACTTCAAATATATAAAATATGGTTTTAGAAAAGAATATATAGATTCCGAAATCATAAAAAATTCATTACATTAAAATTTGATATTAGTACATTAAAACAACACCCACAACACAACAAAATTAAAGGGGAAATGATAAACTGGGGGAACATTTGTAAAATATATAAAAGGATGTTAACGCATTTTAACTCTGACAACCAAGGCAATGTGTGCCAATTACCTAGATTCTAAATGTTTATAAAGGGAGTTTCTGAAAACCAGTTTGGCGACTCTTAGTCATTCACCTACCCTGAGAGGATCAAAGGGTTGATGCTGAAGAGGCTAGAAGGTGGACTCTAGAGAATTTCTTTAGAAAGAGTTGCTGAAGTACTCTGAGTAACAACCATCAGATGGTAACACTTAGGATCCCCCTCAAGCCTAGTGAGAGATAATTTAAGAAGATTCCTCATGGAGCTTGGTGTGTGCTTACTAGAACATGCAGGATGGGATGAACTGGTATCTGACAGCCCTGAGTTGAAAAATGTCCCAAATGGGTGGGGGAGGGGCGCAAGCAAAACAGAGAACTATGTTTGGAAAATAACTCCTCTTTCCCAAAGAACACTATCTGAAGAAGAGATACAGAGCTGTCGAAGGAATATCACCAATGGGTCATTTTAAAAAGGACCAAGGAGGCAACATCAGGGCACCTACTTTGGGTAATTCAAAGCTAAACTCCCACTGAAGACAACTGAAAAATTCAGGCAAAATGTATTTTTTAAAGTCCATCTTAAAGATGATAAAAAGCTAACTAAATAGTGAGAAACTGCCTACTCTAATACTGAAAAATCAGGAATCCAGTGTGGTGAATCCGGTGTTTGAAGTCTCCTTTTTCCTAGGGCATGCAAAGGCATCTGAGAGGCTCAGCAGTGATGGTTACAGACCCTTACGGATGAGGAAATCAAAAGGCAGAATTCTAACCCTGCAATGACAAAGGACCTTAGGTAACAATTTGAACTCTAGGAGTCAGGGTGACTTGAAAGTAAACCAGTCCTCATAGGACATGGACTCCCTCAGGTGGTCAAGAAAATCTCAGGTACTAAAATTGAATAAAACTGATAGTTTCTTAGTTAGAAAATCACTGCTGGATGTATGGAAAACTATTTTACATCTGAAATTTTTCCACAAATAATTTTTCAAAAACAATGTTCCACACATAATCAAAGAACAGCATGCTCATAAGGGGATATGATAATAAGGACAAAACCCAGTACAAATCAGAGACAACAAAAAGACACCCAAGTATGAAAACACCCAACCCAGAAAACAAAATTAAAGTTTTAAAGTCTTGGAATATATCTGGATACTTTAAGAAGTGGCATAGTAGATTTGATAAATAAATAAACAGATATTCCAGAGCTGAAAGATAAGAAAAAAAAAATTAAGAACTCACTAGATATAGTTGGTTTTAATATTCAAATGGGAGACTGGTTTAACATTCTAAAATTGATCAGTGTAATTCATCCTATTAACAGAATACAGGAGAAAAGTGACATCATTTCACTAGATGTCTAAAAAAATTTTAAAAAATACAATGTCGAGTAAAGATAAAATTTTCAGCAAACTAAGAACAGACGAGGATTTACTTCTGCAACACAACAAAAGCCATGTGTAAAACACCTATAACCAATATCATAGCAACAATTTCCCTCAATGGAAATTTAGCATAGTTGCAATGTTTCTAGCCATTGCATGAAGAAAACAAGAATTAAAGACAAAAATATCAGAAAGCAAGATGCAAAACTGTCTCAATAGTCAGTGGTTTTATTTATGTCCTTAGAAATCTAGAAAAAATTATTAATTATAAGTGAATTTAGCAAGATAACAAGATACAATTACAATTTGAAGAAAATAAATTGTATATCTTATGCTAATAGCAAACATTAGAAAAATAAAATTTTAAAAATTCTATTTGTGGTACCATGAAACATAAAATATTTAGGAATATATTTAACAAAAGATGTACAAACCTTTTTGATAAAAATGCCTAAAAAAGAGATAAGGAAAAAAAAAATTTTTGAGACAAGTGTCTCACTTTGTCGCCCTCTATAGAGTGCTATGGTATCACAGCTCACAACAACCTCAAACTCTTGGGCTTAAGCAGTTCTCTTGCCTTAGCCTGCCACAACAAACTGGCTATGTTTAGAGACAGGGTCTCACTCTTGCTCCAGCTGGTGTCAAACCCACAAGCTCAGGCAATCCACCCATCTTGGCCACTCAGAGTGCAAGAATTACAGGTGTGAGCCGCTAAGCCCAGCAGAAAAATTATTTTTTTAAATGAAATAATAGAGAAAAGTTCATGGATTGGAATACACAATATTGTGAAAGATAACAAATTTCCCCTACGTGAATTTCTAGTTCAAAACTCTCTCAATCAAAACTCTCGGAGGCATTTTATAGATATTGCCAAGCTGTTATAAAATTTAAATATAAATGCAAACAAACTAAAATAGTCAAAACAATTTTGAAAAAGAAGAATACATTTAGGAAGGTCAAAGTCTCTGATTTCAAGACTTACAGTGCTACCGTAATCAATCTCTATGTTTAGTGTAAAGGTAAATATATAGATCAATGGAACAGAATAGAGAATACATAAATAGACCTATAATTATGTCATCAATTTGCAATAAATATGTTGAAATTATTTGGTAAGGAAAAGATAGTCTTTTCAACAAATGATGCTGGAAGAATTGGATATCTATCTATATGGGGAAAAATAAATTTTATCACTACCTCATATCATTCAGAAATTAAGTCAAAATGAATAAACTACCTAAAATATAAAAGCTAAAACTAAAAATTCCATAAGAAAATAGGAGAAAATTTTGTGGCCTAGTAGCAGATAATAATTTCTTAAATGGAATATAAAAAGCACATACTTATACAGCCATAAAGAAAGATGGAGACTTTACCTCCTTCATGTTTACATGGATGGAGCTGGAAAAGGTTCTTCATAGCAAAGTATCTCAAGAATGGAAGAAAAAGTATCCAATGTACACAGCCCTATTATGAAACTAATTTATGGCTTTCATCTGAAATTTACATTTAAATTTTATAACAGCTTGGCAATATCAGTATCATATGAAAGCTATAACCTAATTATAGCCTAAGAATATGAGGGGAAGAGGTGGAGGGGAGGGGAGGGGAGTGGATGGGTGGAGGGAAGGTGATTGGAGGGATCACCTCTATGGTTTATCTGTCAAGGGTACAAGTGAATCTTTCTAAAAGTAGAATATAAACATCTTAACACAATAACTAAGAAAATAACATAAAGGCTATGTTAACCAGTTTGATGAAAATATTTCAAATTATATATGAAAACACCACACTGTACTCCATGATTGCATTAATGTATACAGCTAACATTTAATTTTAAAAAATTATAAAAAATAAATAAATAAAAAGCACATACTACTGAAGGAAAAAATTTATAAAATTGAGTTTATAACAATGAACAAATCTGCTGTTTGAATGATACTGTTAAGAAAATGAAAAGACAAGCCACACACTGGGAGAAAAATATTGCATCACATATAACTAATAAGGATCTGAATCCAGAACTCTAATAACTTAGCATGGAAACTACTCAAAAAAAGGAAAAAGAAAAAGGCAAGCTATATAAGCAAAAGAGATATACATATGGCAAATTAACATGTAAAAAACTGCTTAATATCATTATTCATTACAAAAATGCAAATTAAGCACACAAGATATCACTACACACATCAGAATAACTGAAACTAAAAAGTTTGAAGATACCAAGTGTTGATAAGAATGTAAATCATATACACTAATAGTAGGAATATAAAATTACACAACTGTTTTGAACAATTTGACAGGGTGTTTTCTTAATGTTAACATTTTTACATATAGCATATGACCAGTCATTCTTCACTAGGCATATACATGTCCATAAAATAATGTTTGAGTTAAATGACAATGCCAACACAAGCTACCAAAATCTCTGGGATACAGTAAAAGCAGGGCTATGATGGGAATTCATAGGCCTAAATATATCAAAAAGACAACAAATTAATCTATTCATAGGTCAGTGGGCACTTGGGCTTCTTCCATGACTTGGCAATGATGAACTGAGGTGTAATAAACAATCTGGTGCAAATATCTTTGTTGCAAATACCATGGAATACCATTCAGCCTCAAAAAAGATGGACACTTTTAAATTTAAGGTTAAAAAAATAAATTTTTTAAAAAGATACCATGATGCAAACTAAAGAAAACATTTATCCACACAAAAACATATGTACATGAATGTTCACTGCAGCATTATTGGCAACAGCCAACACTGAAAACTCAAAATATGTGTCATCATGTGAACGAGTATGTGGTGCATCCATACCATGGAATACCACTTAGCAATGAAAAGGAATGAACTGCTAACACATGCAACAAAAAGGATGAATTGCAAAATCATCACACCAAGAGAAAGAAGACAGACACAAAGGAGTACCTGCTGTGTGATTCCATTTATAGAAAGATGATTGGGCGGAGCCAAGATAGCGAACTGCAGCCAGCTTTTTACAGAACCTCCCATCCAGAAGGAGGCTTAAAGGACAGAAGTTTAGCAAGGGAGCTGATGGTTTGGAGTGGAACCAAGAGAGAAGATTGAAGACCACACTTCAACCTTCCTGAGGCGAGCTGCAACCACAAAAATACAATCAAAAGGTACAAAATCCACCACCAAGCAGACAGGAGTCCCCTCCCCCACAAGAAGGGCTCACAGTTTACTCCCTGCAAACAAGCAAGCAGAGTCCAAACATCCTCCCACTCTATCCCACGGGAGAGACCCCCTAAAAACTGGACTTCCTACCCCTGCTGGCATGCCACGGCACCCACCTGCCAGGCATAAAACTGTAAAACTGTATAAAACTGTATATATTCCCCACCTGCAACATTGGACTCCGAGGATTCCCCCTCCTCCCCCCAAGGTCTGGAGGTTTATTACCTATGGAGTTCAGATTCTTGGGCATCTCCTTGATAGAAGTGGAGGGAGAAAGGGCTGGTGCTGCTCTGTGCTGACCATGGCACAGGAGTGAGGAGAAGAAAGTTGACTCAGAGGAAGCCATAAAGCAACAGTGGCATCCTGAGCTGTGAACTGACAAGCCAAATAGGCAAGCCCCATCTCTCTGGGCAACCAGAGGTTCCGGACAGCAGCCAAAGGTGGAACAGACTTGGTAACTTTTGTAAGTAAAGAGACCATTAGCACCAGTCCTCAGAGGGATATACAGCTGAGACAAAGGCAGTGGGCAGGCAGAGGCTGGAATTGACACCCAAGTGTAAATTCTAATTGCTTGCTGCCCAGAGCTGAGTTCCTCATCAACTCTAGCAGCCTCTGACTTGCAGAGGAATTTAGCTGGAACAGAAGGTGAGGGGCTGGAATTAAGAGAACTTTCACAGCCTAATTTAAACATGCAAGGCCCCCCTGCCGGACTCAGATTTCCAGGTGATTTTGGCAGTCATAAATCCCAGGAACAGTTGCCTACTGGAGTGAATAGGGTCACAGGCCTGGGGGATTACGAGTGACTGGGTGCAAAGTGGGGAAGGAGGTATTAACCTTCCCAGACTAACTCATTTGCTGGGTGGATCCCTTTGCCCTCACGAAGCACTAGAGCAAGTTATATCCGAGCTGCCAGCAGACACCTCTTATCTAGCTGCTGGAGACATCTGAACCCTTCCACCAGCAACTGATGCTGACTGGGACAACTGATTTGGACCCCTTAAACTGGGAAGACCACCCAGGGACTATTCAAAGAGGCACTCTATGTTTCAGGGAAGGTTTGATTTTCCTTTTCCAATTGTTGTTTTTGGGGGGCGGGGTGACTTAATTGCTAGTATTTCTCCACAGCAGAGACTTCAACCAAGAGAAACTGAATCACTAGGGTAGGACAGAGACCAGCTGAAAATAAGACAGAGCCACTTAGCCGCACCACATCAAGCAGGTCCCCAGTCTTTCAGGCCATAACACCATACGAGCCCTTGACAAACCTCAAGGGGAAAAGCCAAACGGGGTAAAATAATCATGGGGCAGAATCAGTGGAAAAGCTTTGGTAATATGAATAACCAGAGTAGATCAAACCCCCCCCACACCGCAAGAAAGGATGTGGCTGGTAATATGAATAACCAGAGTAGGTCAACCACCCCTCCCCAAGAAAGGATGTGGCAGACAAACTGAAGATCCCCTTTATAAACAAATGGATAACATGTCAGAAATTGAATACAGAATTTGGATTTCAAATAAGATTAATGGAATAGAGGCAAAGATAGAACTAGAAATTCAAGGAGCGTTCCAAAAGTTCACTCAAGAATTCAATGAATTCAAAGACAAAACCACCAAAGATTTTGAAACATTAAGGCAAGAGATTGCAGCCCTCAAAGATCTGAAAAATACAGTAGAATCTCTTGGTAATAGAGTACAAGAAGCAGAAGAAAGGAACTCAGACATAGAAGACAAAGCTTCTGAATATGTCCAAATGTCCAAATGGAAAGCAAAAGTGGACCATTTTCTCAGAGAGCTCTGGAATAATTTGAAGAAAACTAATATTCGCCTTATAGGAATCCCTGAAGGCAACGAAGTTGCTTCGCAAAACACAGAGGCTCTTCTTTATGAAATGAGGAAAGAGAACTTTCCAGATATGTCAAGAGATCCTAAAATTCAGATTGCAGGCAGCTTCAGAACCCTAGCACAATTCAAACCAAATAAGACATCCCCCAGACATATCATAATTAACTTCACTATAGTGAATATGAAAGAGAAAATCTTGAAAGCAGAAAGACGTAAGAAAACCCTAAACTACAAGGGGAAGAATATTAGAATGACTGCAGATCTCTCTGCTGAAAACTTTCAGGCAAGAGGGTGGTCATCAACATTTAATCTATTAAAACAAAATAACTTTCAGCCCAGGATCCTGTATCCAGCTAAACTGAGTTTCATTTATGATGGAGAAATTAAATACTTTAATGACATCCATGCGTTGAAGAAATTTGTCATAACTCAACCAGCTCTCCGGGATATTCTCAGACTTAATCTCCATAATGACCAGTGCAATCCTCCACCACAAAAGTAAACTAACTCAGAAACTATTGATCAAACTCCAACTTCTACAGTGGCAAAAGGATTAAAAACGTCCACTGGACATTTGAACAACTTGATACCTAAAATTTTATCAGGCTTATCAATAATTTCAATCAATGTGAATGGCTTAAATTGTCCCCTAAAGAGGCACAGATTGGCTGATTGGATACATAAACTCAGACCAGACATCTGTTGTATACAAGAATCTCATCTTACCTTAAAGGACAAATATAGACTCAGGGTGAAGGGATGGTCATCTATGCTCCAGGCTAATGGAAAGAATAAAAAGCAGGTGTTGCAATTTTATTAACAGATACAACAGATTTTAAACCAACAAAAGTAACCAAAGATAAAGATGGCCATTTTATATTTGTTAAGGGAAATACATAATATAATGAGATCTCAATTATCAATATCTATGCACCCAACCAGAATGCACCTCAATTTATAAAAGAGACTCTAACTGGCATGAGCAACTTGATCTTCTCCAGCTCCATCATAGTCAGAGATTTTAACACTCCTTTGGCAGTGTTGGATAGATCTCCAATAAGGAGCTTAGCAAAGATCTCTTATATTTAAATTTAACTATTCAACTTCTGGATTTATCAGACATCTATAGAACATTTCATCCTAACAAAACTGAATACACATTTTTCTCATCAGTACATGGAAAATACTCCAAAATCAATCACATCTTAGGCCACAAATCCAACCTCAGAAAATTTAAAGGAATAGAATTTATTCCATGTATCTTTTCATACCATTATGTAATAAAAATTGAACTCAGCAACAACAGGAATCCTCAGACTCATAGAAAAACATGAAAGTTAAATAACCTTATGCTGAATGATGGATGGGTCAGAGACGAGATCAAGAAGGAAGTTGCCAAATTTTTAGAACAAATGATAATGAAGATATGAGTTATCAGAACCTCTGGGATACCACAAAGGCAGTCCTAAGAGGAAAATTTATAGCATTGCAAGCCTTCCTCAAGAGAACGGAGAGAGAGGAAGTTAACAACTTAATGGAACATCTCAAGCACATGGAAAAGGAGGAACATTCCAATCCCAAATCCAGCAGAAGAAAAGAAATAACCAAAATTAGAGCAGAATTAATGAAATTGAAAACAAAGATTATAGAACAGATCAACAAAACAAAAAGTTGGTTTTTTGAAAATGTCAACAAAATCAATAAACCTTTGGCCAACCTAACCAAGAAAAAAAGAATAAAATCTCTAATCTCATCAATCAGAAACAGTAAAGATGAAATAATAACAGACCCTTTAGAAATTCAAAAAATTGGCTCGGCGTCTGTGGCTCAAGTGGGTAATGCGCCAACCACATACACCTAAGGTGGCAGGTTCGAATCCAGCCTGGGCCACCAAACAACAATGACGGCTGCAACCAAAAAAAAAAATAGCCAGGTGTTGTGGTGGGCGCCTGTGATCCCAGCTACATGGGAGGCTGAGGCAGGAGACTCGCTTGAGCCCAGAAGTTGGAGGTTGCTGTGAGCTGTGGTGCCAGGACATTCTGCCCAGGGGGATAGCTTGAGGCTCTGTCTCAAAAAAAAAAAAAAAAGAAATTCAAAAAATCCTTAATGAATATTACAAGAAACTTTATTCCCAGAAATATGACAATCTGAAGGAAATTGACCAATACTTGGAAGCACATCATCTCCCAAGAGTTAGCCAGAATGCAGTGAAAATGTTGAACAGTCCTATATCAAGTTCTGAAATAGCATCAACTATACAAAATCTCCCTAAAAGGAAAATCCCAAGAGCAGGTGGCTTCACGCCAAAATTCTACCAAACCTTTAAAGAGGAACTAGTACTTATATTACTCAACCTTTTCCAAAACATAGAAAAAGACAGATTACTACCCAACACATTCTATGAAGCTAACATCACCCTGATCCCCAAACCAGGAAAAAAAACAACAAGAAAAGAAAATTATAGACCAATATCACTAATGAATATTGATGCAAAAATATTCAACAAAATCCTAACAAACAGAATCCAGTAACACATCAAACAAATTATACATCACAACCAAGTGGGTTTTATTCCAGATCTCAAGGATGGTTCAACATACGTAAATCTATAAATGTAATTCATCACATAAAGAAGTTAAAAAACAAAGACCATGATACAATGTGCCATGTATCAATTGATACAGAAAAAGGATTTGATAATATCCAGGATCCCTTCATGATCAGAACACTTAAGAAAATTGGTATAGAAGGGACATTTCTTAAACTGATAGAGGCCATCTACAGTAAACCCAGAGCCAATATTGTATTGAATGGAGTTAAATTGAAATAATTTCCACTCAGATCAGGAATGAGGCAAGGTTGCCCATTGTCTCCATTGCTCTTTAACATTGTAATGGAAGTTTTAGCCATTGCAATCAGGGAAGAAAAACTGATCAAGGGTATCCATATAGGGTCAGAAGAGATTAAACTTTCACTCTTTGCAGATGATATGATTGTATACCTGGAAAACACCAGGGATTCTACTACAAAACTCTTAGAAGTGATCAAGGAACATAGCAGCATTTCAGGTTACAAAATCAACACTCATAAAGCAGTAGTCTTTATATATACCAACAACACTCAAGCTGAAAAAATAGTCAAAAACTCTATTCTATTCACAGTAGTGCCAAAGAAGATGAAATATTTGGGAGTTTACCTAACAAAGGATGTGAAAGATCTCTATAAAGAGAACTATGAAACTCTAAGAAAAGAAATAGCTGAAAATGTTAACAAATGGAAAAACATACCAGGCTCATGGCTGGGAAGAATCAACATTGTTAACATGTCCATACTACCCAAAGCAATATATAATTTTAATGCAATCCCCATTAAAGCTCCACTGTCATACTTTAAAGATCTAGGAAAAATAATACTTCATTGTATATGGAATTAGAAAAAACCTCGAATAGCAAAGACATTACTCAGGAACAAAAACAAAGTAGGAGGAATTATGTTACCAGACCTCAGACTACTATAAATCTATAGTGATCAAAACAGCATGGTACTGGCACAAAAATAGAGAGGTAGATGTATGGAACAGAATAGAGAGCCAAGAGATGAATCCAGCTACCTACCCTTATCTGATCTTTGACAAGTCAATTAAAAATATTGAGTGGGGAAGATTCCATATTCAACAAATAGTGCTGGGCTAACTGGATGGCAACCTGTAGAAGACTGAAACTAGACCCACACCTTTCACCATTAACTAAGATAGACTCTCACTGGATTAAAGATTTAAACTTAAGACATGAAACTATGAAAATACTAGAAGAAAGTGTAGGGAAAACACT
>CAUYQV010131884.1:0-22314 GCA_963574575.1 Galagoides demidoff
AAGACATATATCTTGAGATGTACTGTGAGCCATGCACTTAGTGAATAAAGCTGTCTAAGATACACCCTCACCCTGAAGATGTTCTATACCCTTCTCTGGTGATTGCTAGAAAGAAAATTTATCATAGTAGAAAAATGAGTAGGACACAAAACTTCCAAATTAACGTCTTTATAAGCAAAGAAAATTATAACCCTAAAGGAAATCAATTAGTCAATGTATATAACAAAATTAACGGTTAATGCCCTTCCTTTCTTCCACTTTTGGTTAGATTTTAAACACTGGGAAAACAGCAACCGAGTGTTATATTACCTTTGTATACCCCCCACAGAATTGGGTATAGTGCTAGTTACATGGTACATGACAAATAGATCTAAATAGGAAATTGTTGGGGAACTTTGTGATTTCAAGCTGAGGGAAAGAGGAGTATCTTAAGGCATTTTCTGACAGCCAATAAAAGCATTCTCTTAATCTTACAGAAGGAAATGGAGAATATGGCAGGCAAGAGGAAAGGATGGCCAAATAGGCAGGCATGTGGTCAATGGAAAAATTTCAGGATACTGAAAATGTCTCAGTAGATAAAATTTGTTAGTTACCATTTTTCAAAGGGTAATTTAAGCTTATCATAAAATCTGTTATATGATTATTCATCTCCTCTTTCCTTGTTTACATTACTAGTTACTCTACTTCAACTTTGTATTTGCTCAAATAAATGTGCAACTAGTAAAGGAATAAGAGAAAAAGCTATTAGATATCAAATAGGAAAAATATGGTCTATCTCCTGAAAGATAATGAAAATCAAATAGATCTTCTTCCTTTCAAGAGAAGATGTTTCTTCTTCTATCCAACCCTTACTTAGACTTGACTAAATTCTTCTGGGGATGCATATTTCAGACCCAAACTCACCATTAGCAAGATTTTCAGTTTGCAATAGATGCTATAAATGAATTGCCAGGAGGGTAGTAGCAACTTCCCACCACCAAGACAAAGTTCTAATGCCTATTAACCCTAAAGTTGCAGAAAAAAAATTTGCTTCCACTATAGTCCAAAGTGGCAGTAGAGTGATAAAAAGTAAAGCTACCTATGGCCAACCCAGAAAGATTTTCTAGTATTGATAATAATCCTTATGGCTTCTCATAAATGCTGCATTTATAAATATCTAACACTTTTTACGACCACCCAGGATATATAAAGGTCATCCTGAAAATGTTCAGCCCTCTTTTTGTGGCTCTCACTATTATCAACTCTCACTTGCTTGTCAGATTTAAGTCCAGAGTAGCATTTCCCCTCAAGGCTGTCTCTAACTACTAAAGATTGTGTTGTAAGCAGAGGTACTACTTTCTATAAGATAGAATTGTTCTGTAGATCAGGATCAGCTAAATCTAGCCCACCACATGCTTTTGTAAATAATAATTTATTATAACACAGAGATGCACTGTCTATGGCTGTTTTCTTTCTACAATGGCAGAGTTGAGTAATCAAGACAAAACTACATGGGCCTCAAAATTGTAAATATTTACTATCTGCTCCTTTATAGAAAATTTTTTCTTATCCTGCTCTAGATAGCGAAAGTGCCTTGTTCTGCATAAGCTACACTAGAAAAAGACTGGTACAATTTATGAAATAAAGCATACAAATAGCCAATAAGTACACAAAGAGATGCACATCATTATCCACTGGGGAAATGTAAGCTAAAATCAAAATGATACTACTGCACACCCGTTTGGATGGGAGAAATTAAGAAGACTAACCATAACAAGTGTTGACAAGGATGTGGAGGAGCTGGATCTCTCATATACTACTAGAAGGAATATAAACTGGTAAAACCATTTTCGAAAATAGTTTGGAGTTTTATTATAAAATTAAACCTACCTCTTTTTTTTTTTTTGGCTTGGGCTGGGTTTGAACCTGCCACCTCCGGCATATGGGGCTGGCTGCCTACCCTTTTGAGTCACAGGTGTCACCCAATTAAACCTACTTTTTGCTATGACTCAGATATTTGACTTCTAGGTATTTACCCAAGAGAAATGAAAAAGCATGTCCCCCCAAAAACTTGGACATGAATGTTCACAGCAGCTTTATTCATAATAGCCAAAATCTGGAAAAAACCTAAATACCCATTTGAATGAAGAAACAAATTGCAGTATATGCACACAATGATCCACACCACTCATCAATAAAAAGGAATGAACCACTGATACAGACAGCTGTATTTGCAAATCTCAAAAACATAATGCTGGATAAAAGACACCATACAGGGGCCATAGTGATATTTGAATAGGAGGTGCAGGAAAGAGCTTTGTGGGGGCAGATAAGAAAATCTCCTATATCTTGATTATGGTAATCTATGATTACGGAAGTACACAAATCTGTCAAAACCCATCAAAATGTAAATTTGAAAATAGTCTCTTTTATTGTATGCAAATTATAGAACTATAAAGTTAACTTTAAAAAGACATTGTTCCATAATCTCTCATGAACCAGATAATCTATCCTAAATTCCTCAGATTACTTTGAGTCTTCTCTCCTTTTAGCCTCATCTAATAGTTCTTCACTATGCCCCCACCTTCATACCCTCAAATTCTGATAACCATGTAGTATTATATATCTTTAAAATATATTATTATTTATTTTATATTCCTGTTGAATATCCAACTTATCAGGATTTAATAACTCCTTAAAGGTCATCAAATCCAATTATCTAATCTTACATTCTCTCCTTTCTCCCTCCCACACTCCTTTGATAATCAGCAGGCTACTAAGTTACTTATTTGGAAGCTTTTCCACCCCCATGAACCTGCACTGTGGCAACCATGGAACTGTGGGGAGAATATGCATGAGCCTACAACTGGGACGTTCCATGCACAGTTCTCCTCAAAGGAGAGTGACCCAAGAGGCTAGAGAGCTGGTTTTCTTCCATTTAGATATGTGGCCTTTCCCATTCCTCCCACACCCACTGGAACTAGAACAGTTTTGAGCTGAGAATTTGGCATGTAGCCATGACTCTCCAGCGGGCACATCATCCAGTCTAAGGTTTCCACTAAGAGTGGGGACCACACCCTGCCCCGTAAGGACCCGCAGTGGACCCAGAGTGCCTGATCTGGAAGCTCCCTACCCACCCACATTTCTCAGGGATATATGCCGGTGGGTCAGTGGGGCCAACGTGCAAGCTGAAACATGTGCCTCCTAGATGCAACGGGTTGGCTGGGGGACAAAGGAGGGTTTGGGAGTTGGACTCAGAAGGCAAGGGAACCCTCATGGGCAGACTAATGGGAGAATACAGTGGGGGTCCAAGATGTGACAATCTGGGAAATTGTCCCTACACCCCAGAGAAAAGCCTTGATATTAGACTATGGTGGATTCTCTGGCAAGAAAGATCCCACCCTATGGAGCTATAGCAACCAAGTGTGGTGCATTCAGGCATGTCTGTTTGCAATAGGGCACCAGAGAGCAGAGGCAACAAAGAGAGGTAATGTTTACACCTAACCTCCAGTTGGGGAATTGCAGCCCACGAATAGTTTTCCCATTCCGGAGAGCCTCCCTTGATCCTCCTCCCACTGGCTTTCTCTAGAGGCTGAGAAAAGGACCTTGGAGGCTCTTTAGGCTCACAGCTGGGGAGGTGCCCTAGTGGGGACAATCCCAGCCCATAAGACCACAGCAATAAAGTGCAACACATGGCTGGAAGTGGTGGCTCATGCCTATAATCCAACAGTCAGGGAGGCCAAGGCAGGTGGATCGCCTAAGTTCACAGGTTTGAGACCAGCCTGAGCGAGATTGAGACCCCCCCCTCTCTAAAAATAGCTAGGTGTTGTGCTAGGTGCCTGTAGTCCCAGCTACTTGGGAGGCTGAGGCAAGAGAAAAGCTTGAGCCCGAGAAGTTGCTGTGAGCTATGATGCCAGAGCACTCTACTGAGGGTGACAAAGTGAGACTCTCTCTCTCTCTCAAAAAAAAAAAAAAAGTGCAACATATGTGGGCATGCCCGTTTGCAACCAGACACCAGAGGGTAGCATTTATGCAAGAAGAGCAGAGCTCACTCCTGACACCACTCAGGAAGTTGTGCCCCACACTCATAAGCAGCTTTCCAGGTTCAAGGATCCTACTATTTTCATCCTCCCAGTGGCTCTCCCTAGCAGTCAGGAAAATGACCTCTGAGCCCTGTAAGCCTTTTCAGAGGCTTCCAGGTTCCCACAAACTAACCACACCCAGCCTCGCTCATCTCCCCACCTCTGCTGGGGTGGAGATCAAGCAACTAACTCCCTAGGAACTACAGGACCCTTCCAAAAGCCTGGGTATTCAAGTGATCCACTTGAGGGACTAGAGGTTATCACAGACATAAAAGAACATCTCTGTCATTGGCTGGTTCCTGAAAGCACCAACCAGTGACAGGGAAAACAAATCTATAGCTCATTACAGCATCTAATTGAAACAGGCCATGGCTGATTCTTACTCAAAAGCATCACCCACAATCTTGGATGTTAAGCTGGCAGTCTCAATATAATCCACACTGCTGGGAAGAGGTAAAGGCACCAGGACAGAAGCCACTTGAGGGGCACCACTTTTTCCAAGAGAAACAAAAGTGATAGGCAGCTTGATCTGGGAGGTGGCTCCCTTCTCCACTGTGAACCTCTGTGCTTACTGGGGAGCTTTCTAGAATCTGTGTACAGACATGGCACCAGAGAGCACGTACAGCAGATATCTGGTGCCTACCTCTCCTAGGTTTCTACACCTGAAACCAGGTTTCACACCATCCTAATCACTCTGGTGCAGGGTTTTTCAACCTTTTTCAATCCCGTGCCACACTTGAACCTATAGTGAAACTTCTGTGGCACACTTAAATTACGTTGATTTAAAAAAATAAAAAAGAATATGCTTACCGTGCTTTGACCTTTATTTGAAAATAATTTAATTAATGATGTTTAAAATTTTTTTGCAGCACACCTAAGAACCTCTGAAGGCACACCAGGGTTCTGCAGCACACCAGTGGAAAATCACTGCTCTGGTGCATGAAGCTCTGTCTGCTTGGGACCTGGTATCCCAACAGTAACCTTTGCATCATCCCCATGGGGCCATGGAGGAAACAGATGCTCCCCCATGTCATGTGCTGTGACTGAGGGCTGAACATGCCTCACTCCCAGTGTGGCAGCTGAACAGAGAAGGAGCCATGACACCACAGGCACCACTTAGGAAGCTTGGGGTAACTGCCTCAGTGGGTCCTGGGGTGGATGGAGAATCCTGGACAACCAGCAGCTCTAAGCCACTCTACACAGACACTGGGCAACTGAGAAAAACTTGTGTCTGCATGACTGGGCATCAGTATTCCCCATATTGGTGAAGCAACCTTCCATACATGCGGCTCTGCCCCCCAAATTCCCAGAGCCAGTCTGACACTCTCACTATGCCTGAGTCTGAGGCTCTGCCCTTGTAGCTCATCAAGTTCCAACACTGCACTAAATGAATTGAAAACCAAAAAAGAAGAAAGGACTAATGAAACAAAAAGTTGGTTCTTGGAAAAGAGGAACAATATTGACAGACCTCTTGTTAGATTAACCAAGAACAGAAAAGAAAGGATCCAAATAATCTCAAACAAAAATTTAAAAAGTTGGCACTACAACTGATACCACAGACATACAAAACATCACCCATGAATATCACATAAATGTCTATGCACATGAACTAGAGAACGTAGAAGGAATGGACAAGTTCCTGGAAATACACAACATCCCAAGAATCAAAAGGAAAAAACAGAACTCCTGAATAGACCAACAATGAAGAGTGAGACAGAAATAGTAAAAAAAAAAAAATCTCCTAATTAAAAAAAAAAAAGCCCTGGGCCAGATGGATTCACAGCCAAATTTTATCAGACCTACCAAGAAGACCTGGTACCCATAAATAGGAATTATTTCCTGAAAATGAAAAGGAGGGATTCCTCCCCGACCCATTCCACAAAGCCAATATCACCTTGATACCAAAATGAGGAAAGTATACAACAAAAAAAGAAAACTATAGACCAATATCCTTTGGAAATATCAATAACAAAATCCTCAATGAAATACTACCAAGTCAAACTCAACAGCACCTCAAAAAATGACCAGGAACAAGTGGGCTTCATCTCAGGGATGCAAGGATGGTTATCATACATAAATCAATAAATGGGATTCAGCACATAAACAAAAGGAAAAACAAAAACCATATAATCATCTCAATATATGTATAAAAAGCATTAAATAAAATTTAGCACACTTTCATGATTTAAAACCCTCAACAAGTTAGGCATAGAAATAACATATCTCAACATCATAAAAGCCATTTATAACAAACCCACATCCAACATCATACTGAATGGAGAAAAGTTGCAAAGTCCCAAAGACATATATATACATAGGTATTTTACTTTCTTTGTTGCTGCCATGAAACGGACATATCTCTGATTTAATTCACAGCTTGATTGTTGGTGTATATGATAGCTACTGATTTGTGTACATGTATTTTGTAACCAGATACCGTAATGAATTCATTTATCAATTCTAGGAGTCTGTTGGTTGAAACTTTGGGGTTTTGTAGATATAAGAGCATGTAGTGAGCAAAGTGTGATAGTTTAACCTTTTCCTTCCCTTATTTGGATACCCTTGACTTCCTTCTCTTGCCTATTTGCTCTTGCTAAGATTTCTAGTGCCATTATGAATAAAAGTGGTAAAAGTGGGCATCCTGGGCAGCACCCATACCTCAGTAGGTAGGACACTGGCCGCATACACCAAGGCTGGTGGGTTTGAACCTGGCCTAGGTCAGCTAAACAACAATGACAATTGCAATGACAACAAAAAATAGCTGGGTGTTGTGGTGGGCACCTGTAGGCCAAACTACTTGGGAGGCTGAGGCAAGAGAATCACATAAGCCCAAGAGTTTGAGGTTGCTGTGAGCTGTGACACCACAGCACTCTACCCAGGGTGATAGCTTGAGATTCTGTCTCAAAAAGAAAAGAAAAAAGAAAAGAAAGAAAGTAGGCAAACTTTTCTGGTTCCAGTTCTAAGTGGGAATGTTTTCGAAATTTCCCCCTTCAATATGATGTTGGCTGTGGGTTTTTCATATACAGCCTTTATAATTTTGAGATGTGTCCTATCTATGACAATTGTGTTAAGCATTCCTATCATAAAAAGGTGCTGAATTTTGTTAAATGCTTCTTTCGCATTGACTGAAAGAATCATATGGTCTTTGTTTTTGCATCTATTTATGTGGTGAATTACATTTATAGATTTGCACATACTGAACCATCCTTGCATCTCTGGGATGAAACCCATTTGGTTGTGACAAATTATTTTTTTATGTGCAGCTGGGTTTAGTTTGTTAAGATTTTATTACGAATTTTTTGCATCAATATTCATAAGGGATATTTGTTTATAGGTTGATTTTATAGTTGTGTCCTTTTCTAGGTTTGGTATCAAGGTGACATTGGCTTCATAGAATGACTTGGGAAAGATTCCTTCCTTCTCGATGTTGTGGAACTATTCCTGCAGTATAGGTAGAAGTTCCTCTTTGTAGGTTTGGTAAAATTGCAGGGTGAAAATGTCTGGTCTGGGACTCTTTTTTGTTGGGAGATTTTTATATATATATATATATTTTTTTTTTTTTTTTTGCAGTTTTTGGCCAGGGCCAGGTTTGAACCCGCCACCTCTGGTATATGAGGCTGGTGCCCTACTCCTTTGAGCCACAGGTGCTGCCTGGGAGATTTTTTATTGCTTCTTCAATTTTAGTGCCTGATATCGCTCTGTTCAAGAGTTCTATTTCTTCCTCCTTGATCCTAGGAAGGTTGTGTGTTTCCTAGAATTTGTCCATTTTCTCCACATTTTCAGGTTTTTGACAATAGAGATTTTTATACTATTCAGAGATTTATACTATTCAGAGATGTATATGTTTTGTATCTCCACAATATCAGATGTGATTTCTCCCTTTCCATTTGTAATGGAGCTTATTAGAGTCCTTTCTTTTCTGTTTCTAGTTAATCCAGCAAGAGGCTTGTCAATTTTGTTTATCTTTCCAAAGAAGCAACTTTTTGCTATATTAACCTTCTCTAGTTCTTTTGTTCTCAATTTCATTTTGTTCTGCTCTGAGCTTGATTATTTCTCTTATTGTTGTTTTGCTCTACCTTTTCCAGTTCCTTGAGATGATTCATTAGGTTGTTGATTTGTAATCTTTGTCTTTTGCATGAGGAGGTAAAAGCCCTCGATAGGAAGAACTATGAAACACTTAGAAAAGAAATTGAAGAAGATGTAAGCAGATATAAAAAACATATCTTGCTCATGGATTGGCAAAACCGACATTATTAAAATGGCTACACAACTCAAAGCAATTTACATATTCAATAAAAAAAGAACTGAGGCAAATCAGCAAGAAAAAAAGTCAAACAATCCCATTAAGAATTGGGCAAAAGACATGAACAGAAACTTCTCAAAAGAAGACAACAAGCACTGCATTGATTGAGAGAATCATATGGTCTTTGTTTTTGCATTTATTTATGTGGTGAATTACATTTATAAATTTGCATATGCTGAACTATTCTTGCATTTCTGGGATGATGCCCACTTTGTTGTAATGAATTTTTTTTTATGTGCAGCTGAGTTCAACACATGCAAAAACGCTCAATTTCTCTATTAATCAGGGAAATGAAAATCAAAACTACAAGGTGATATCCCCTAACTCCAGTGAGAATAGCTTTCATCAAAAATTCCGAAAACAACAGATGCTGGAATGGATGCTGAGAGAAAGGAACACATACTCTGCTGGTGGGACTGCAAACTAGTAAAACTTCTATGGAGATTCCTCAAAGAACTAAAAGTAAAAAATAAATAAATAAACAAACAAAAAAGAACTAAAAGTAGACTTACCATTTGATCCAGAAATCCTACTATTAGGTGTTTACTCAAGGGAAACAAAGTCATATTGTCAAAAAGACATTTGTACTTGAATGTTTGGAATAGCACAATTGCAAAGATGTGGAAACAATCCAAGTGGTGTTACAGTATCCTTTGTGACAACTTGTATGCAACTGGAGATTATTCTTTGTTGGGGCCCCACCCTGGGGGCAGGGTCTGCTAAGACCTGTGGAACTGGCACGACCAACTGAAGAAATATAAAGTTAGGAATGATGATAAAGAAAAAGACATGAGACATAGAATATAATTTTCAAAGGCGGGAGCTCGGGGGATCATTGCCCATTTGTGGGCTCTGGTGGGTGGCCCTAAGTGTCTGTTCTACTCAGCTTTTATTCAAATCTCTTTGCCCAGGTGGTAAGCTAAGGGAGGGAACAAAGACACCAGCAGTTTCTTTGAGTGAGCATATCAGCTCCTACTGTTATTATTATTAATTTAAGGATTTGAGCAGTTTTGAGAAATCCAAAACTTGAGCCTTGTGTGGTGGCAGCCTCCTGTCAGGAGTCACTCACACAGATTCCTTGGGAGGTGTTGAACTCTGCTATTTCACTGTAGAGTAAAAGCCATTTCCATTAATCTCCTCTGAGGAATTGGTGGAAGAGAGGCATTTCCCTCTTATCATCATCACAGAGGATTTTCCTCTGCAATAAGGGATATAAGCCCTACTGCCCATACCTCAGGGTTAGAGCTATTCCCTTGGTCTTTGCCCTAGCCAAATGCAAATGTCCATAATGGGCATTTGCCTTATCTGTTTAATGGGCAGGAGATGACCTAGATGATGTGTCTTTTCTAGGACTTGCCACAGCCTCTTCTATGGCCATTGTATTTTCCCAGACTCACACTCAACAGGGGTATTTGTGTAAGCTGTATCCCCAATAGGCCAGAGTTTCAGGAAAGGTCAGAAACTTGTTCAGATAATAAATTTAGCAATGGCAACCTTAAAGGTAAATTAGCTGACATTTCTTTGTTCTGACTCTTTCAGCTTACTTTTTAATTCTCCCTTTCTCTGGGGATGCCCTCTCCCACCAAGAATGGGATCTTCAGTCCCCAGTCTGCCTGCAATTCTTCTAAGTAAAGTATCACAAGAATGGAAAAATGAACACCACATGTACTCAATACTAATTTGGAACTAGTCAATCAATACCTATATGCATATATAGAAGTAAAATCCAGTAGAAAGCAAGTAGGTGGGATAGCTGAAGATGAGCTGGGTAAATTCACACCTGACTAATGCAATGCACATATTCTGAGTAAAGGTCACACTTATACATTTAACTTAAAGTGTATAAAACCAAATTGTGTAACCAAAGTGTTTATAATTCTGTAATACTCTTAAATAAAATTTTAAAAAGAAAACTCCAAAGATTCCACCTAGAGTCTCTTTGAATTGATAAATTCAACAAAGTCTTAGGATACATAATAAATGTACATAAATCAGTATCATTTCTATACACTAATAACAGTTAAGCCAAGAGTCAAATTAAAGACTCAATACCATTTGCAATACCTACAAAGAAAATAAAATACCTAGGAATATTCTTAACCTAGGAGGTGAAAGATCTCTACAAGCGGAACTATGAAACTCTGAGGAACGAAATCCCAAAGGATTCAAACAAAAGGAAAAACAAATCATGCTCATAGACGGAATCAACATTGTTATAACTCCATACTCCTTGAAGTGATTTAAACATTTATTGCCATCCCCATAAAATTACCAAAGTCATACTTCACAGATCTGTAAAAAATAATTCTATCCTTCATTTGGAACTAGAAAAGAGCTCAAATAGCCAAAAGGAATTGTCAGCAACAAGAACAAAGTTTGAGGCATCACATTACCAGACTTCAAACTAGACTACAAGGCTCTAGTCACCCAAACTGCATGATATTGGTACAAAAATTGGGACATAGACAAATGTAAGAGAACAGAGCCCCCAGATATAAAATAATCCACATGCAGCCAATTAACTTTTGACAACAATCTACACTGGATCAAAGTACCCCTATGCAATAAATGGTGCTGGGAAAACTGGATAGCCATGAGCTGAAGAATGAAACAAGACCCTTCCCTCTCACCATTCACAAAAATTAATTAAATATGGATAAAAGACTTAGATCTAAGACATAGATCATAAGGATTCTAGAGGAAATGTAGGAAAATCTCTTCCAGATATCAGCCTAGACAAAGAATTAATGAGTAAAACTCCAATGCCGAACATAACAACAACAAAGACTTATAAATTGGGGTTGAATTTGACTGCAAAGCTTCTGCACTTCTAAGGAAATCATCAACAGAGCAAATAGACAACCTACAGAATGAGATACAATATTCATAAGCTACACATCTGATAACAGGCTAATATCCAGAATTTGTAAGGAACTCAAGCAAATCAGCAAGAAAAAACTCAAGCCACTGTATTAAAATGTAGCTGAAAGACATGAACAGAAGCTTCTCAAATGAAAAAAGACAAATGGATAATAAACATATGAAAAATACTTAATGTCACTAATCATCAGGGAAATGCAAATTGAAACCACAATGAGATATCACTCTACCCCCAACAGAATGGTTTTCACTAAAAAGTCTCCCCCCAAAAAAAAAAAATTGATGCTACTATGTGTGCAGAGAGAAAAGGAACACATATACATTGTTGGTGAGACTTCAAATTAATCAAACCTCTACGGAAATTCCTGACAGAAATGAAAGTAGACCTACCATTTGATCTATCAATGCCACTATTGAGTATTTCTCCAAAGGAAAAGAAGATTTTTCATCCAAAGACACCTGTACTTGAAAGATTATTTAGCACAATTCACAATTGCAAACATGTGAAAGAACCCAAGTGCTCCTCAATTCATGCATACCATGGAGTAATACTTAGCCAAAAAAAAAAAGAGATGAATTAACACCTTTTGCAACAATCTAGATGAAAATGGAGACCATTCTCCTATGTGAAGTACGGCAAAAATGGAAAAAAAATTGGAACTCACTATTAAATTGGAACTGATGAGCACACATATGCACAGAGGGAAATAAAACTCAATGGAAATCAACCAGGTGTTAAGGTTTTGAAATTAAAAAAATTAAACACAATTATGGAGTTGAGAATAATTAATAGGGTATCATACTAAAGCGAGAAAATAATTTTTCATATCATTTTTTTTCTAAGGCTGGAGTTGTTTTGCCCCATTTGACATCAGACTATATGCTTTGTCTTACCCTGGTGGTTAAACAATGCCCAAAGCACCACATGAAATAAAGAGAAAAATGGTGTTCAAGCCTGCTTTGGCCACTGTATCACAAATAGACCCACAATAAATAGTGTGTTCTGGAAAACAAATGAAAGGGCAGCTATTCAAAATAGCTCTTAGTCCTGCACTAAGCCACTCCAAAAAAAGGAATGGAAGAATGTAATCAGTGCATTTTCAAAGTTTAAAATTGTTATCCAGAGATTAGGGGCTCAGAATTCCAGTCTGCTTTGTGTTTTTCTCCCTCCCTCATATAAATGAGCTTACCCTAAGCTCTCAATAGGTTGTGGGCTTTTAGAATTCTGCTTTTGCTTGCAATTGATAGGATTTTTTTTTCCTTTTTCAAAAGAAAAAAATGCATTAAAAATTTTGTTCTTTATAGTTTTCCAAACAACATGAGCTCAGCAAACATTTAGTTTTAAAAGTAACTTATCAACATTGACAGCGTTCTCTTAAGAACAGCTGTTGCCTCATAGACTATAGTATGAACATACCCCTGAATTTAGAAACAATTCTGCTTAGAAGGAATGCTGCACATTTAGCACCCTCCCTTTAATTACCAAAGACATTTGCATGAAAGCCCAATCTTTGTTTGGCAACTTCACCTTATTATTTTTTCTAGCTTTTTAAATTTAAGTCTAGAAAGGTGTCATTCTGTAATGATGAGTTTAGCTTGCAAAGGAGGAATATCTCCTCACATGCCCCAGTCTAACAGCCTGTCTTTAACTTTTAAAACTCTTTTAGCTTTCCTTTTTTTGTATGGAGTTTACTGTCAGAGCTGCAAGGTCATATGAGTCTTGGCTCTGACAGTAGGAAATGAATTTATAAAGGAAGACACTATTCTTCATTCTTTTAATGTTGCGATGCTAAGGAGAATTTGCATAATATGTGTTTTGCAATTTGTGTAAAATGCCATGCCACGCTTTTACAGCTGACATTGGTCTTATGGGTACTGGGTGCATAAACTTATGTATTATAATGTATGAATGTATGAAAGGAGAAAGGTTGGTGAAGGAGTTAGAGAAAAGCAAAATAAAAGAAAATATCAACATAATAAACACTGAAACTCTCTCACTCTTCTTTCAGAGTAATTATTTATGATATAGAATGGTTTTTGCACACTTACCTCCTACAGGTCTCAAAATAAATTAATACTGATCGTGGAGGGCTTAGTATTCAAATGAGCTAAGTTAATATTCACAAATGATTATTTCAAAGCCTCACAAAGTTTATCATTTCCTATATTAATGTACTGTAGGTGCACCCAAAAAGAGAACGGTGCAAGTGATGTTTTATCTTTTCATTTTATTATGAAATAGTTTAGGAATGGAATATTATTCTAAGGAAAATAGAAATAATTAAGTACATAAATTAAGTCAGACCTGAAGAGTACTTAGTTAAGAGAGCATCAAATATATCTATGCCCTCCTAAAGAAGGGATGATAGCTTTTACTAAGGATAGCCTTAAATAGGTTAACTATAATGCAAGGAAGAGGTAGATGAAGAGAATGGAGAAGATCAGGGTGCAACAAACCACATACCCTTTGGTTTAGCTTAGCGTCAACCCTAAGTAACAATATTCCTGAAGATGCATCAATATTAGTAAGGGACTAGTGAAGCAAAATAAAATGAATAGAGTTCTCCACATAAGACTTTGTTTTTATTAAAGCTTGGGGAAATCACAATTATTTCCAGTATTTTAAAAAATCAATTTGAATGAGGTTTGGTTGTTTCTTGCTGATTTGCTTGAGGTCTTTGTAGATTCTGATTATCAGTCCTTTACCCATATCCATATGCAAATATTTTGGCCCATTCTGTACGTTGTCTGTTTGCTTTTATGATTGTGTTCTTGGCTGTGCAAAAGATTTTTAATTTGATCGGGCCCTATTTATTTATTATTGTCATTACTGTGATTGCTTTTGGGGTCTTCTTCATGAATTTTTTGCCTAGACCAATACCTGTAAGAGTTTTTCCAACATTTTCTTATAGGATTCTTATATATTCTTGCCTTAGGTTTAAGTCTTTTGTCCATTGTGAGTTATTAGTGAGTGGTGAGAAGTGTAGATCCTGTTTCCATCTTTTATGTATGGCTATTCAATTTTCCCAGCACCATTTATTGAACAGAGATTCTTTTCCCCACAGTATATTTTTATCTGTTTTGTCAAAAATAGCATGGAAATGTGAGGATAATTTCATCTCTGGGTTCTATGTTCTGATCCATAGTCTACATCTCTGGGGGTTTTTTGTTTGTTTGTTTGTTTGTTGTCAGTACCATGCTATTTTGGTTACTGTAGCTTTCAAGTATAGGTTGAAGGATGGTAACATAATGTCTCCCACTTTGCTCTTATAACCTAAGATTATAACAGTTATTTGGGGTCTTTTTTGGTTCCATATTGAGTGTAGAACTAATTTTTCTAGATCTTCAAAAAATAATGTTAGTATTTTTTTTTATTAAAACATAGCTGTGTACATTAATACAGTCATGGGGTACAGTGTGCTGTTTTTATATACAATTTGAAATATTTTCATCAACCTGGTTAACATAGCCTTCATGTCATTTTCTTAGTTATTATGTTAAGACACTTATATTCTCCATTTAGAAAGATTCACATGTACCCTTGTAAGATAAACCATAGGCTTGATCCCACCAATCATCCTCCCTCCACCCCCCCCTCTCCCCTCCCCTCCCCTCTCTCTCTCCTTTCTCCATATTTTTGGGCTATAATTGGGTTATAGCTATCCTATGAAAGCTATAAATTAGTTTCATAGTAGGGCTGAGTACATTGGATACTTTTTCTTCCATTCTTGATATACCCTTCTAAGAAGGATATTTTTCAGCTGCATCCATGTAAACATGAAGGAGGTAAAGTCTCCATCCTTCTTTAGGGCTACATGTGGTAAATGTTGGTATTTTAAAAGGAATTACGTTGAATCTGTAAATCACTTTGGGAAGTATAGCCATTTTGACAATACTGATTCTGCTGATCCATGAGCATGATATATTGTTCCAACTTTCACATCCTCTGCAATTTCTTTCTTCAGTGTTTCAAAATGCTCCCTATAGAGGTCTTTTATCTCCTTTTAAAGTGTATTCCTAGGTATTTTATTTTCTTTGTTGATACTGTGAAAGGTATTGCATCTTCGATTTGGTTCTCAGCTTGACTATGGTTGGCATATATGAAAGCCATTAATTTGTTACCTTGATTTTGTAACCTGAGAACTTCCTGGATTTATATATCAATTCCAGGAATCTTTTAGTTCAAACTTTGGGGTTTGAATCTCCATACGTGCATGTTGATAATCTCCAACATGTTGGTACTTTGATTGTATTAAACATGTAGATTATAAGCAATCTCATGCTTATAATCTATATATAAGATTATATCATCAGCAAAGAATGATAGTTTGACCTCTTTGTTTCCCATTTGAACCCCCTTGATTTCCTTCTCTTGCCTGATGGCTCTAGCAAGAACTTCCAGCATTGTGTTGAGTAAAAGTGGTGAAAGTGGACAATCTCATCTGGTTCCAGTTCTAAGAAAGAATGCTTTTAACTTTCCCCTGTTCAATATTTTGAGGAATGGCCCATTTGTATGAAACAGAAACTTTTCAAATGAAGATTTGCTAATTGCTAAAAAATTAATTTTTTAAAATGATCAATAATTATGGAAATATAAATCAAAACCATATTGAGAAATCACCTAACTCCAATAAGAATGGCTTATATAAAAAAGTCCCCAAATCACAGATGTTGGTATGGATGCAGAGAGAAAGGATCATTTATAACTACTGATGGGACTGCAAACTAGTACAACCTCTATGAGAAACTGTATGAAGATACCTCAAAGAACTTTACTGGATATATGCCCAAAGGAGAAAAAGGCCATTTCATAAAAAGGATACCTGCACTTGAATGTTTATAGTAGCACAATTCACAATCACAAAGATGTGGAAAAAAGTGTCCACCAATACGTGAATGGATTAATGAAATGTGGTATATGCATACCATGGACTATTACTCAGCCATTAAAAAAAGCATCTTTTGTGAAAACCTGGATGGAACTAGAAACCATTCTTCTAAGTGAAATATCACAAGAATGGAGAAACAAACTTGTACTCAATACCAAATTGGAACTAAATGGGCAATACTTAAGCACACATATGAAAGTAAATCTCAATGAAAATCAAGCTGGGGGAAGGAATATAGGTAAAATCACACCTATCAGGTACACTGCACACTATCTGAATGAAAAGAAAACTTATAACTTTACCTTAATATGTACAAAACAAAGTATGTATAAACAAAACACATGTCCGTCCCCCATATTATAAAATTTAAGATAAATCAGGTAAATTGTCATACCTAATGCAAAAATAAAACTAAAATTCCAATTTTATAACAAATTTAAGTAACTTAATATTCAAAATTTCTTCACAGCTAAACAACCCACCACTGTTATGGAAGTTGAAGGTCAAACTATAATAAGAAAAAGAAATATACGCATAATATGTAACAGATTAAAAGAAATAAATGTGGGGCGGCACCTGTGGCTCAGTGGGTAGGGTGCCAGCCCCATATACTGAGGGTGTCAGGTTCGAACCCTGCCCCAGCCAAATAGCAACAACAATCAAAAAAAAATAGCTGGGCATTGTGGTGGGCACTTGTAGTCCCAGCTACTCGGGAGGCTGAGGCAAGAGAATCACCTAAGCCCAGGAGTTGGAGGTTGCCGTGAACTGTGATGCCACATCAGTCACCAAAGGCAATAACGTGAGACTGTCTCTAATAAAAAGAAAAGAAAAAAAAAAGAGAAATAAATGTGTTTTAGGGAGAGATGAACAGAGAGAGAACTTACAAATTAATTGAAAAAGTGTGCTTCCATAGTATGCAAATTAATGAAAGATATAAACAATTCACAAATTACGTGATCAAGAAAAATATTAAAAGATGCTCAATCTCACTTTCAATTGGATAAATCTAGTTTAAGACAACAGTATATGTTTGTTCATCACAGTATCAAAAATATTAACAAGATTAATAATGCTCAGTGCTATCAATCTTATTATGGGGAGAAAGGAGTGATACTCTCACACTCTATCAGTTTCACCTTTCTGAGTGACAATTTTATATTTATCCAAGACCCTTCAGTGTTCATACTCTTCTAGAAATGTATGCTCAAGAAAGCATGGTAAAGAAATACTGCGTAAATATATGAACGAACAAGGATAATTATCAATGGCTATGTATAATTGTTTTAAACAACAGTGAGAAGGAGAGACTATACCTCAAAGGCACAGAATCTAATAAATTATGATACATAACTACTATGTGAAACCACTAAAGTGATCATGTAGATGTGCCTTTATTACTATGATGGGAAAAACTATATCTTATATGACTTCTTTCTTTAAAATATGTACAGGCTCTTGTGTATGTTTTAATGAGAAAATGTATGGAAATAAACAGCAAAATGAGGTGCTGATTTTATAATGATTTTCACTTTTTCCTTCATTCTTACTTCCACCATAGCCAACTATTTTGTTTTTCATTTTTCATAGAGATAGGATCCTGTTACTGCCCAAGTCAATCTCAAAATTCCATGCTCAAGTGATCTTCCCACCTCAGCTCCCAGAGAGCTAGGATTGCAGCCAGCACCCCTGGCCCATTCCTTTCTTTTTTTCTCTAAATATTTTTACAATGAGTTCATGCTTTTCAAAATAAAGAATAAATAAAACTATGTTAAGAAAAACAACAAACAGGTTCTTCCGTTACTTTTCAAAAATGCATGAAGTATAAAAAGTTTTCTCTATGGAAAGTGACCCTAACTTCTGTACCAGCTATGGACCTGAGAAACCATAAAGTTCTTAGTAAACTATCCTTTACTGGAAATTAAGGAGAACTGATATAAAGCCTCATTATAGTCATATAAGTGCACGATATGTACCATCTATTGCTGTGAAAACCCTATACCCTGCTATAATGTAGATGCTTTTTTCTCCAAATCTTGTGTTGAAATTAGATCTTCAATGTTGGAGATGAAGCCTAATGAGAGATACTCAGGTCATGGGGGGGAGGGTGAATCCCTCGTGAATAGTTTCATGACCCCAGAGTATGGGGTAAGTTCTCCCCCTGTCAGTTCCTCTGAGAGCTGGTTATTAAAAAGAACCTGGCATCTCCCTCTTCTCACTCCTGTTTCTCCTTGCCATGTGATCTCTGAGCACACCAGCTAGCTCCCCCTTGCCTTCTTCCATGAGTGGAAGAATCCTGAGGTCCTCACCAGGAGCAGATACTGACACCCCACTTTTTTTACAACATGCAGAACCATGAGCCAAATAAACCTTTTTCTTTATAAATTACCCAGCTGCAGGTATTCCTTTATGGCAACACAAATGGACTAAGACATATCCTCCAAAACTTAACAGCCAGAAACAACAAACATTTGTTATTTCACATGTTAGAATGAGGAATCCAAGAGTAGCTTAGCTGGGTGGTTTGAGTTTAAAGTCTCTTATGATATTATAATCAGGGTGTCAGTCCAAGCTGCAGTCATCTCAAGATTCAAATAATCCATTGCTGAGCTCGTGTATGTGGCTGTTGGCAAGGCCTCGGCAGATCATCTCCCAAAGTTGGGCCCCTCTCTAGGGCTGCCTCATGACATGAAAGCTGGACTTCCCCAGAGTATCATGAGAGAATGGGAGATAGTAACCAACCTCAGAACTAGTATCTCATCCCTTCTACTGTACTCCATTCATTAGAATTGAGTCAATCCAGTGGACACTCAAGGGCATGAGTACCAGGAGGTAGAGATCTTTGGGGATAACCTTAGAGGCCACCTACCAACATGGACCAAAAGGGAAAAAAAAACAGAGAGTAAAGAGTTTGAAACTAAAACTTGTGTAATAATATTCACAGAAGCTTTACATATAATAGTCAAAATACTGGAAACAATCCAAATAGCAATAGGAGATTAAACAAATTGTGATATACCCATACAGTGGAATACTACTCCGCCATAAAAAGGAGCAAACTACTAATTTAGGCAACAACATGATAAATCTCACAGATCATTTGCTGAGCAAAAGAAGCTGGATTCAAAAGATCATATGGTATAAACAGGAAGACTTGATCTATGGTGGAAAAAAAATCAGAAAAATAGCCACTTCTCATAATGAAGATTACATCTGAAAGACTTCTGAACAACCTTCCTGGAGTAAAGGAAATGTTCTGTATTCTGATTAGGAATATAAATCATCAAATATACATATAGGATCTTCCCACCTCTTTGCCTATAAATGTTACCTTAAAAATGTAAATACATCTTAACTCAAAAAAAAAAAAAAGAAAACATAGGGTTTTAAAATTATTAGGATGAGTTTAAAAGGAAGAGAAAATTATGATACCTTTTGAATTCTTCCCGAAATAAATGAAAATTCTAATCTATCTAAAGACAAAATGTCAGGAATCTCTATTGGGAAACAGCTGGATGAATAGCAATTTTTCAGCACTGGGAATTAAATTTGGTTCAAGTTAAGGGCAAAGTAAGGGATCAAGGGATTTCTCAATGTCTAATGCCATCCTGAAAACAAGTCATTTAGTGAAAAGAAATGCTGGCACAGGCGACAGAAGAAAAACAGCTCAAAAAGAGGTAAGAAGGTCACTGATTTAGTTAAGAGATTAAAGTCAAAAGATGAATGATATTTGCCCTAAGTCATTAAATAACAGGTCAAGTCAGAGTTCCTACTCCAATGCTCTAACTCAGTTCCCACTGCTCTGGGTATTCACTTATCTTACAAACAAATATTGCTATAATTAAAGTATTGTTTTCGTTTCAAACCTAAAAAGGAAATCTATTTTTATCTTTTCTTTCCATACAGTAGATTCTAAACTCTTAATGATATAAATCCTAGTTTTAAAAGTTTCATCTCCAAACCAGGTTTAATAAAGAAGAAAAAGATTTGTTTCTAAAGCTAGGGGAAAAGTTTTAATTGAAACCACTCTCCAGAGTCAGCATATAGTTGCAGTAATCAAGACCAGCTTTTCACTCCTACAAGGAAATCTGCAGCAATGCTGAGACCTACCTGTTCCAGATTGAATTGCTTAAGCCCTAATTAGCCATTTGAATGAAATCATGTATTGTTTTACTGAAGCGTTCTGTCTTTGTTACAATATTTTTATTGTGCTTTCCCCAGTAAGAATGTGATATCCTGAGTATGATTCAGCCTCACTATAAATATTCCTAATGGAGTCACCAAAAACTTCAAAACCTTAATCATATACCAAATGTTAAGGGCTTTGGGGAAAGAAAACCACAGTTCCATCAACAGTCTTCAAAAATCACAGCAGTAATTTAATGATCAACTTTTTACCAAGGGTCAGAACGTTATCCTTATTTTCCACATCAGAATGGAAAGAAGGGCCACAAAGATGGCAGTCATGCCACACACACACACAGAGCTCTCTATATATTTTGTCTAGGAACTAAAAAATTTGCATTGAAAAAATACTGCTACATTTGGGGCGGTACCTGTGGCTCAAAGGAGCAGGGCGCCGGCCCCATATACCAGAGGTGGCGGATTCAAACCTGGCCCCGGTCAAAAACTGCAAAAAAAAAAAAAAAAAAGTGCTACATTTAATGAGATAGTATTCCTTATTGAGGGTTTCTGCACTTTAATAGATGAAACAATTCTAACCAGAAAGGATGATTATGAATACAGCCTATAAAATGAAGAAACTATCCTGGATCCTGTCCATGGTCCCTTGGAGATTATCCTCGGTTCCTTAACTGAAGACTGCCTTAAAATGTCTCCACGTCCAAAGGAGCCTCAGAGCTGAGCTGTTCCACAGGTGGTTTTCTGTTATTTCATGTGCTAGCACTCTTTCCCTCCTATTTCTTTGAATAATTAAGCAAACCCAAGTATGGCTTTAAATTAAAGATCCATAAGCTTTATCGAGAGAATAGAACTACTGGATTTTTCACAACTAACCCAAGATTGGAAAGCAGTTACCTGGCAGTGGAAGGATCATTCATTCTGCCGTGTTACCTCTCCTTTTCCATTTGTCTCGCTGTCTCTACTAGCTTTGATAATAGACATTTTTTAGAGTCCAAAGGACAAGTCCTGTTAGAATAACATAAAAAATACCAGACAGACAGACACACACACGTTCACCGTCTTATTAAAAAAGAAAAATTTTCTGCAAAGTCTGCCTCTTGCTAATTGGCCATAGTGTTGTTATATGGAAAAAAAAAAAACAAGCACAGAACTGACTTTGTATTCTCACACACAGTCAAGGGTGCAAAATGAATATTTCAACAGGCATATATTTTGAAGTTTTAATTAAAATCAGTAGTGCTATTGATATTGTAATGTCGTAGAATAACACCCAGGGAAGTAATCACGTGGCTCCCAAGTGAATAGCAATACACATGCAATTAATTATAAAAGACTTTGCAGCTGGAATCATCTTGGAATCACCAAGACATTGAGGCAGTGTTCATCCTTTTAGCTACAGAAGGAAACTCCACTCAGAGGCAGCAACTCTCCTTATTAGGCCTCCTACCTGAAAGCCTGCCATAAACTTTGTTCATCTTCTCTGGCACAATAAACAATCTTCCTGTTTCCTGTGGTCAAGGCTTATTTCCTATTGCAGAGATTTACCAACAAAGGTTGAAGTTGGTGTGAGGCCATTTGGTGAAACAATCTTATTTTTAAGGTCACTCCCCTTTACCTTTCTGGCTTATAAATGAACAAAGGGTTTCGCTACAGCTAAAACAGTTTTACTGTTCCTTCTATGATGCCTCACCTTTAAGATATCACTCTGAAGATCTTTTGAAGATCCCTTTTTTCCTACAAAAATGGATTCTTAGGGCAGGAGACTGGAGAATTTTGGAAGCAGCCTGGCTAAAGCAGAGTGCTTAAAAATATATGCAGCTGGCAAGAGTTTCCTTGAGGGTTCTGTGGATACCAAGTGACTAAACCACAGATACTTAAACAATTAAGTTGTGAGAGAGTCACAACTTATTTAATGACTGTTTTAAAAATGATTTTTTTTTTTTTGAGATGGAGCCTCAAGCTATCCCCCTGGGTAGAGTGCCATGGCATCACAGCTCATAGCAACCTCCAACTCCTGGGCTCAAGCGAGTCTCCTGCCTCC